>JADLZL010002890.1:0-116048 GCA_015844335.1 Chrysopogon serrulatus
CATGTATCCTTTTGTGTCTAAAGTTCTAATAATAGTTGACGTTATCCACCATCAACACCGGCCCCAGCCCACCCACCCCTCCGTTCGCCACCACAACTGCAACCCTCATTGTTGCCTAGAGATCCAATACCGCAAAATGCATAGGCAGCCATGAGCGAACGAAGCCATCAAGAACCAAGAAGACATTGATCTGGTTCCACACCTTCAACTCCATGAAGGTCACCGCACATGCCTACATACAATGCCACCTCCTGATTTCTCTGAGCACCCATTGCCCATACCAACTTCCCAAGCGCCACATCCCCCACACCACGTCATAGGCCCCTTCTGCAGCAACCGTAGCCCACGCTATGAAAGCCCTATAAGTTTGTTTTTTGTAGGATATTTGGAAGGCCTACAAAATTCAAGAGTGGCAGTGCCGCTCTAGCTGACACCCGAGGCCATAGCTCAAAATCTACCCAATGTAAATTAGTTCTAGTAAATCTCTGATGCTCCTGGGGTAGTATTGAGCCTGTTTCACCACTTGAATAAGGTCATAAGTGTACACAAAAGTAGATCGGGATCAAACCATAAAATCACCACAAACACAAGTACAGTAATACAAATCATAAGAACACAAGTGAGACACTGATTTATCCCATGGTTCAGCTTGCCACTAAGGCTTGCCTAAGCCCACATTGTTGAGTAAGCCACTAAGGCTTGGGTTTCATGGAACCCTATCCTCGTTCTCAAGTCAAGAGAATGAACTCTTGAGATGAGGGATAATTTTAGTTGGAGAGCTCTCTATCATAGTTTGGAGGGTCAAACTCTCAAGGATTTGCAAGGGGTGCAAGGGAGAAGCTTGGGCACCACCAATGGAGTGTGAGAGGGAGTGAGTTATGTTTCTGAGCTGAGCAGGAAGCAAAATAATCAAAGGTGACCACTGGGGGAGAAGGGAGGTGAGGGAAATACCCCCTTCTCCAACGGTCATAACTTAAGGCATGGCAGTGCTGCTCAGGAGCACCACTACTACCCGAGCGGTAGTGCTGCCCGAAGTGGGGCAGGGCTGCTTTGGCCTGTTAGCTCCAAATTGAAAACTAAAAGATGTGCTGACCAGGCTAGGTAAAAGAGGATGTTTGGTGGAATATTTAGCTCTTAGTTGCACGTTGAAGCTTGCGAATTGTATCCCCCTTTGTAGTACAGCTTTTCCTAAAACTCAAATTCAAAATAAAATTGAAACATAGATGCCTTTGAGTCGGATGCCATGTTCCTTTGTAATTGGGGGCTCCACCATCTTGTGTATAATCCTCCTTTGTATTTTACCTGCTTGTCATCTTGATAAATCTTTTTAGTCCCCTAATTATGTGGTCATTATCACCAAAACCCGCAAAGGGCTTGATTGCACTTACAATTTTCAATAATTGAATGACAACTAATGAACCAATGCTTTCAATGAGTTGTGTGATTAAACAAGGTCCACATGAGGAGTGGTGAGTAAGGATAAGAGATGGTGGAGATGATGTTCATGCCATATGGAGCAAGGCTCACACTTGGAGCGAAGAGGAGGAGATGAAAACAAGCCCGAAGGCAAAGTTATATGTTAGGTTTTCATTATGCTAGCCGCATTGTCACACCCCCTAATGAAGACGACGCTCCTCCTCCTCCCCCTTCCCCCCACCTCATTGCTATCCTCAAGCACACTACATCCACATGGATTTGATGCCTTTGAAATCCTACCTTCTATTATTGCTTTGGGTGGGCTCATTACTAGATGGAAAAGTAATGTCTTCAATGGACAACTAGTTTTCTAGAAAAGTTACGCTATCACTATAAAATTTACTGCCAGGCACAATAATGATTCTTGGTTCCTCAGTAATGTCTATGGTCCATGTTCCCATGATGGCAAAAGAAGTTTTATTCAGTGGCTCAAGCACTACACAATAAGTGATGATGACACCTAGTTAATAGTAGGAGATTTCAATCTGTTGAGGAAACTAGAGGATAGGAACAAGCCTGGTGGAGATGTTAATGAAATGCTGATGTTCAATAATGCTATAAGTGCCCTATGTCTGATAGAATTACCTTTACATGGAAGAAAATTTACTTGGACAAATAAACAGCCTTCTCCATGAATGGAAAGGTTAGACTGGTTCTTCACATCTAGTGCTTGGACAACCAGTTATCCTGACACATCTGTTAGCACACTTGTAGTGCAGATCTCAGATCATTGGCCCTGCAATATAACCATCTCAACTTCCATCCCAAAAGGACAAGTCTTTAGGTTTGAAAACTACTGGTTCCAACATCCATCTTTCTTACAAACTGCACTGCAAGGTTGGGCGGAAATTAATAGTCAAGCTGATAAGGCAAAGGCAATCACTCCAAGTTCAAAAATCTGAGGAAAACATTAAGAAGTTGGCAATCAATACTCTCTGTCTCAAAAGAAACATAAATAATGTCAAAACCATTCTATCTCTCCTGGAAACAATAGAGGAGTTTAGAGATTTGATAATTATTGAATGGAATTTCAAAGAAATACTTAATGCAAAATTAAACCAGCTACTAGAGCAACATAGAATATATTTGGAACAAAGAGGCAAGATCAAGTGGGTCAAAAAAGGTGACACTAGGACCAAGCTCTTTCATGCAAATGCTACCCTCAAATACAGAAACAACCTGATAGCACAACTGCAGAAAGGTAATGGAGAAATAGTGATTAATCATGCTGAAAAAAGAAAAATTATTGGGATGCCTTTAAAGATAGACTGTGACAATCCGATTTCACTCTCGTGGCCTTCAATCTTAGCTACTTCCTGGTTACTAACTCTGAATTGATTACTAACTCTAAATTGACATGACTTGAAGATCCATTCACAAAAGATGAGATTGACTCTATAGTGAGAAATTTGCCTAATGATAAGGCCCCAGGCCCTAATGGCTTCAACAATGAGTTCATTAAAAAGGTGCTAGCACGACTTCTATGATCTTTGCTTTGCTTTCCAAGGTAATGCAGTCTGCCTCTAGAGTACAAATGATTCCTACATCACACTTATCCCCAATATTGATAGAGCCTAGCAGGTTCAAGAATCTTTAGGCCAATATCTTTATTGAATTGCTCTATTAGGCTGATCACAAAATTGATAGAAAATAGGCTGTAGATTGTTATCCTTCAGTTGGTACACCAAAATCAATATGGCTTTATCAGAACAAAAACTATCTAAGATTGTCTTGCTTGGTCATTTGAGTACCTTCATCTTTTCCATCACTCAAAGAAAAAAAAAAAATCATAGTCCTAAAATTGAACTTCGAAAAGGCTTTTGATAGCATAAGGTTATTTTGGATGTCATGACACATAAGGGCTTTGGCAAAAGATGGAGATCCTGGATTGAAGCAATTCTTAGCTTTGGTACTTCTGCTATCACTAGTACAGAAATGATTTTGCGAGGCGATGCCCTTTTATTAATCATGACGGTTCCAACTGCCACTTAAAATGCATAGGTTTACCATGCGGGTGTTTTTTATTTACCGTGGCGGTCAATAATAACTGCCACGGTAAATTGATTAACCGTGGCGGTCACCTTAAAACAACCGCCATGATAGGTTGCTCTTAAGGCAACCGCCACGGTTAATGGTTGCAAATAGAAAATAATTCATAACTTTTTCATATGAAATCGGATAAAGACAAACTCTATATCAAAATTGTAGCTCTCGATGAGATCTAAAACTTTTATAAATGGGCTGCTGAGAGGATTCTGAGATGTGTGTTTTAATACTCATCAATATTATTGGACCTGTAAATCTGTTACCAATTTTGATAGATATATCTATATGATATATACAAATGCTGAGGGCACTGACTATTGTCTGCCAACTGTTTGAATTTGCTTGGTTCCTAGATAATTGGGTCGCAATCGGTTGTACTTAGCATTTTAAAATATCATTTTTGGTCACTTAAAATTTATAAAACAGCAAATATTATTTGTCAAATAATTATTTATTTCTTGGCTTCCATGCCTGCCAGTACTTATCACAACTTTTCTTAATAACCATGTTAGAATGGTTGATTTGGTGGATAAGAAGAATGTTTGATTTGAAATTTGAGGTAAGGTTGTTGGACAAGTAAGTGTTCGAGATGGGATTGTGGCTCAAATTAAAAGCTTAAACGCTAGTCTTTTCTCAAAGCCAGAAAGAGGTGGAGCAGATTTTTGCATTTTTTTGTTAGATTCAAAACAAAAAACATTTTGCACTCAATTTCTATGTATAGAAATTAGATTCACGCTAAATGAGTTGTAATCTAACCAAATTTAGTATGGATTAGAAGGTTAAATTCTATATCCCCCTATATAGTTGTAGGGTCAAGGTAAGTACGGGTTCGGCCAACAATGTCAAAAAATACTACTATTCGTAGTGTTACACGTAGTTTTTTGTTTTTAGCTTTTCTTCCCCAGCGTATTTGTTCTTGTCATGATCTCGCTCCATCTACAGCATCTTGGACTTAGCCTAATAATTTCAAAGTAGGTATTGACACCG
Source organism: Chrysopogon serrulatus (assembly GCA_015844335.1). Taxonomy (NCBI): domain Eukaryota; kingdom Viridiplantae; phylum Streptophyta; class Magnoliopsida; order Poales; family Poaceae; genus Chrysopogon; species Chrysopogon serrulatus. The sequence goes on from JADLZL010002890.1 coordinate 4,510, forward strand.
ACATGGTCCTTTGAATCTTGTACTCGTGGTTGATTGAATATATACATGTGTTCTCCATGATATGATTTCCTATAAGATAGAACGTCACCTAGTGCGAAATCCTTGTCGACCATGAATTAGAAGGTTCACATGTATATGTTTCTTTGTAACACTATAGTTGTATCATCATTTTGTGTTACTGTAGGGTCTATATTTGTCACATATTTAATATGTTCCATCTATGTGTTACAATATAGTACCATTTTTGTAACACATTTTTACAAAACAGGTGTTTTGCGTTACAACCTACGTCTATAGCATACAGTGTTTTGCGTTACAACCTACGTCTATAACATACAGTTTTGTGTTACTATGAGATTTCATTGGAACACATTGATGAATGTGTTACAATCATGTGTTACAATATCCTTGTTCTGTATTAGTAGGAGACATGATAATAAAAGATAAAAGTAGATGTATATTGATTGTGTATTCTCAATCGGCCATCACCCTTTATATTTGTAGGGCAACTGGTCTTCCCGTATGAGTCCATCTCATTGTACAAGAGAGGTGCGGCCATATTAATTTTCCAGCTAACATTGCAAGTGCGAACCAACATATTGTTTCCTATTCAATATGGGCCAATCACGTAACGTCTGTTTTCCAATTATCGCATCTGCTGAAATCCCTCTCGGATCTTCCTATCTCTTGTCTAATTAATCACCGCATGACGGCATGCAATAATTATTCACCGGCCGAGTCCATTACGCACGGCACTTAGTACTCCTTACAGTATTATTTCCTAATTCATTTCCACGGGCAGCAACAAACCTGGACTGCATGCATACAGCTGGACCACGTGCTGCACCGGATGACCACCCTGGATATGCAATGCCTCCGCCTGGTCTAAGATGATCTTTCAAGTTTCAACTCAGCTCCTAGCCATGTACTGTATTACTTTTGCTTCTCTCTTCCGACTTCCATTACGGTACTTAAAATTATTACCTTCCTCCTCATCCGAATATGGAATCAGAGCCAATGCTTCTGCACTCACGTCATGAATGCCATCACACGTGCTGGACCAGGAGTTGGATTCTATATATATTCTACGAGTAGTACCAGCAGCCGGAAACCTGCAAAACCCAGACAAACTCGTCCATAGCCATAGACAATGGAAACCCCGGCCGGACGTATTTTCTGGAAAGAGGAGACATGTCTGACCGGTATAGCAACTTCTATGAATAGACAATGGAAATGCCGGCCGGGCGTATTTTCTGGAAAGAGCAGACATGTCTGACCGGTATAGCAACTTCTATCAAATCTTGTGTCACATCAGGCTTGTATGTCTTGGAGCTTAGAGCATCTCCAACGGTTTTGCATATTTTGTTTGGGAAAATTGAGAGTTTGCCAACCCTCAAATAATTATGGCAAAGGTTCAAAGAGTCAATTTCCAACGGTTTTTCATTATCATTTTGCAAAAAAGGAAATTCTGGATGCGGCGGCAGGCGGGAGCCACGCGCGCAGGAGGGAAATAGCGCGAGCGTCGGAATGCCAAGCGCGGACGAGGTGTGCATATATGCAAGTCCTTCCTTACTTTTTGCCAAGTTAACAAAAATACAAAGTCTATTTGCAAAACTATTGGATAGACGTTTTTTAGACTTTTTTGCAAAAACAAGAATGCAAAACCGATTTGCAAAACCGTTGGAGATGCTCACCAACAACGGAACCCAAACTCAGCACCCATTCTATCAATTGGGTTATATGCAGTAGGAGATGACCATTCCCCAAAAGTTTCGTTCTCCAACAGCTGGAAACGGAGGAGACCCAAAAAGCCTGCTCCCGGTCACGCAGAGGCAAAGCGGCCGCGTGCTCGCTCCGGCCGGCCGCCGCGCGCTAGCTCCGCCTGGCCGCGCGCACGGACCTTGGGACGGGGCTCATCGCCGGCCGGCCGGTCGCCTTGCCCGGCCGCTCCTCCTCTTCCCCCCGGTGGCGGCGCAGGCGGCGGGCCGGATCTCGGCCGCATGCACGCCCCGCACGGCCGCGTGCCGGAGCTTGCTAGCCCGCCCCGCCCCCGCACCTCCTCCTCCGCACCCCCTGGATCCCGGGGCGGCAGCGGTGGCCCCCAGATCCCAGCAACGGCTGCTCACCAGAGCTCACGCCGGCGGCGGCCCCGTCTGCGCACCTCCTCTCCTCCTGGCCAGCGAAGGGCGGACCCGCCCCCCCGCGCTCTCCGGCGGCAGCTCCGGCGCGGGCGCAGCCTGGATGGCCGGCAGAGGGCGCAGACCACCTCGGTAGCGCAGAGGCGTGCGCAAGACGGGAGGCGAGTGGGCCACCACCGGAGATTTGCCTAGCGAGGAAAGAGGCGATGCTTTTCTGGGTATCCTCCTGCCTGGTATGCAAAATGGGTCATGCGTTTCGGTCCTCTGTTGGAACGTTGTTTTGGCGACGCAAAGTACTGTGCGTGATGCATTTTTGCGTTTGCCTTCTGTTATTGGAGACAGTCTTAGAACATGAAGGCCGACCAGTCATCCTTCACAAACCTTGGTGACGACCTTTCCTTGATCAATCTCAAGCTTGGTGAAACTAATCCCCAGCAAACTAAGTAACCGGCCAAGCATAATCAAATGCATCCGAATTGATTAAACTAATAAAGCACTAATCACCAACTCAATTTACAAGTCACATTTGGCTATTGGGCGTTAACTCAAAATACAACATGAGCCAAATTTGAGTATCAACAATTTGTTACTTTAATTTGTTACCGATAGCAGCGCTTTCTATCTACTCTCTCCGTCCCATAGAGTATGTCGTCCGGAAAACGTGTTTGTGAGGGGGGCACGGTTTTCCAACGACAAAATCCATGGGACAGAGGGAGTATTTACAATGACGTTTGCGTTCCAATTTCTAAACCAAACGCGCCACAGTTCGTTATATACGTGTGCTGATGATGGCCCACCTTCTTTGGAAATGATGTGTTGGCAATTCCTGCAAGCATATGGTACACAACGTACGAGGTATGACTGATATGTTCGCATGCAATGTTACTCGTGTTCTTTAGCTTTTAATATAGTATCGGAGAAGCTTGGCTTTCCTATGCTTTCATCTATTAACTTCTTTAAACGTAACTTCTTTAAACGCGTGCACATATTGCTTCTTTCACTGATGATCAACAGTGCTCCTCTCACAGATCCACCGCACATCTACAGAGTGTGCACATATTAACTTCTTTCACTGTTGATCAACAGTGCTGCTCTCACAGATCTCTGCGGATCTACAGTGCTTGATTTTTTTTCCCCTTTTTTAAACGTGCTCACTTTCACTATTGCTCAACAGTGCTCCTCTCACAGATCCACTCCATTTTTTTATTTCTCACTTTTTATTTTTTTGAATCCCCACCCCCCCCCCTGTTTCGTACTGCATAACATTTCTTGTTCTGTTGGTTGCCTGTTTTAACATATACTACCTTCACATTGAAATAATTTGGTACATAATCTTCATTTCATTTCGTGTTAAAAGAAATTCGCTACGGAGTAGTTTGCTTTGTTCCGAGAGGAAATTGTAGCCTTCCATGTGCTTGCTCCCGCATGATGCTTTTGGTGAACTAGGTAGTTCGGCGCGCTTTGCCGCCCCGCATGATGTACGCACCGCTGTGAGCATCAGTTCGGCTCGACAGGTAGGGGCTTGATTGGATAGATAGATTGGTGCTATATGTTTGGGTGTCTTTGTTGTGTACTCTTTGGCGTTGAGTATCTAGTCTATATAGGGCTTTGTTGTATATACAGGCTTAAGATTGTATAAATATATTAGTGACAATCAGAAATTAGCAGAGACAATATAGTGTAAGCATGTCGACATAAACTATGCTGATCAATTCGGCATGGAAGCGATAGCCGGTATACTAACTGCAAAAGTGCAGATGCATGACATAATTAATATCTTCTACAACAGTGCCATGCTCTGCGAGGAAGCAGGTAGGGTGACAAAATACTCCGCTAGCCTATCTGGTACAGAAGTGTTCTGAGTCGAAGATGCAAGAAATAGCATCATTGGCCTGGGTGGAACTCTGTAAGTTAAGGTGACCTAGCCCATAAGGCCATAACACTGTCAGGAGCTGTTGCCATATTATACCTGCATATTTAGTTTCATGGCAAAGGAATAACAATATTGAAGAAGAAATTTAAATGTTATTTGGCATACTTAGTTCAATGTATATAGTTATGTTGGGGAGAAGCCTCATAACTGAACTGATACAGAGTGATTTGTATAGGCCCTCAAAGAGACATGTATAGCACAAAAGCTAGAATCAGTATATTAGAAAAAAAAAGATTACTTGATTTCCGTATAGATAAGTTGCATCAAGAATATGTACACTGAAAAAATGGCAAACTAAGAAATCATAAAGAGATGAAAGTGTTTGAGTTGTGTGCAATAGTGTATCTAATTTTGTTCAGAGGAAGCAGTGAGCTTAAGCCTGTCATCGGACTGAAGCCTGAATCTGAACTGGAAATCTGAACTGGAGGCAGCATTGAGGAATTTAACACATTGTTAATATTCAAGGTTGGGCACATACAATTGTCAAATATTTAGGTTGTGCAGAGTAAGCAAAAGGATTTTGTATTTGAGGTCAGGTTAACATTTAGTATCCTGTAATAACTAAAACATCAGGAATCCTTACTATCCCAAAATGCCTTATTAGGGATCTCAGTGGATCCATGCAAAATGGAGCATACTGTCATATATATCATCAAGACTTCCCAAATGAATTTGGTAACCTGGAAAATAAAATATGTGTCAGGCAAAGTAATGAGGGCATTGTAGAAAAATATGTAAAGAGACTAATTTTACAATAATGAAAGGTAATATATGGCAGATAATGTGTGGTAGAACATATATTTTGGGGGGGTGGGGGTTGCTGCACTTACAAATACATGACGTTTGACCATAAACAAATCAAGCATGCAATCACAAAGATATTTGGGAACTGCATCTGATTAGAAATAATTTTTCCAATACCAGTCCAATGCGACAAGGGTTTTCCAAATCCATTTATGTTATTAATCACCCCAATTAGCACTATGGTTTGCATCTTTGTAGCTAAGGATAAATAGGAAAAGCAGAGTCCTGCCTCACTTGGTAACTTCTTATCTGAAGCCCAACAGTATAAATTTCACTGAAGACACTAATTAAATCAGATACAATACTAAATATATATAGGTCACTATATATAAAGATCATTTTCCAAAATTTGTAGAAGTTGATATGATATTGCTATGAGAAGGTAACTGAGTCTACATGCTTTGCCAGAGAGATGAAATACAAACATAACCATTTTTCAATTGGACTCCAATATGTAGCAATGTTATAATGGACAATAATTAAGTTTCCAGATTTTCTAGTATGTCCTTTTTGTAAGCAAAATGTAGCTAACATAGATTCATAGAATGCACGAAGGAATGGAAGTATGTAAATACAGAGGTAGGTGCGGGAAGAGGTAGCACCAGAGTTTGACAAAACTGCATGGAATGATGTGTGTACAGAGCATTTCTGCTGCAGGATAACCAGAGTACCACCATCTAAAATCGCAATGTGGCAGCCTTGACTGCCAATTGGTTGACAGAAATGAGAGGGTGCGGTAGGACTAGTAAACAGATAGATCACCAGTTTAAAAATGGCTATGAATATGCTCTGTACCTCAGAATATTATTAATGCATATTCACTAGCGCCTTGTTCGGTTGGAACCAAAGTTCCAATTTTTTCCACTCTCTCTCTCTCCATCACATCAATTTTTACTCACATGTATGGAGCATTAAATATAAAAAAAAAATAACTAATTACACAGTTTAGTTCTAAATCACGAGACGAATCTTTTGAGCCTAGTTGGACCACGAGAATTTTTTTTTATTTTTAACTGATTTTCCGAAGAAATTTTAAAAAAACTGGGTCCTAAACTTATTTTCGGGTCTAACCCCTTTTGTAGCGCCATTACCGGAGGCGCTGCAGCCCTAAGAACCGCGCCTTGCATGTCGGCGCGGTCCTCCCCTGCCAGCGTGGCTTAGGGCGCGTCCGGCGCCGGCGTGGCTCGCCCACGTGGCACAGGGACCGCGCCCGGCATGCGGGCGCGGTCCTGTGTGGCGCTGGCGTGGTGGGGTCGCGCCACCGGCTATGGCGCGCCCCTTCTTTTTTACCCGCACAAATTCCCCGTAAACGATGTTTAGGAGCAGCAGCCTAGGCCGTCTTTTTCACGTGGGACCGACAACTGGAAACCATCTGTTGCCAGCTCCACGGAAGGCCCTGGGAACGTGGCACGTGGGTACTGCTTGGGAAACATCATACAGTAATGTTATTTTATCATGCAATCTTTTTGTTTTCAGCACTAAAATTGGTAGTCCCGTAACAACGCACGGGTACACTGCCTAGTCTTCTATAAACTTCTAAACTCATTTAGAGATATAAATATTACGCGTATTTTCTATAATTCAAGTTAAACTTATACACAGAAACCAAAAATAACAAATAATTTGGGACAAAGAGAGTATGTGCATATTAGTTCAACAACTTATAAAATGTCTAATTTAGTACATCAATTTGTCAAATTAGTACATCTATGCTCCAAATAATACAACGATGACATATTTCTATATCCAGATCGCACGATGCCAATAAAACAAATCAAATAATAAAATTAACAAAAAAATACCTGATAATTACCAAAATACAAATAGTTAGATTATTTTTATGGAAACCAAATTAGAATATTTCTAAGAGGAATCAAATAAAACATACATAAATATTAAAAAAATAGACTTGCGAGCGGCTATGACAAGCATGCGAGCGGCTGTGATGTGTGACAGTGACTTGCGAGCGGCTACTGGTGTTTGCAACTGTACAAAATACCTATTCGTTTCGTGGTTTACTGGCGAGTTCTGTAATTTATTTTTTTATTAATATTCGAACATCCATGCTATATCCTATATAAATAGTAAAATATAATACTCTCTCGTCAGAAAAAGAATACAGTTCTAGCGCAGTACCATATTTTTCATCTTAACTTTGGCCAATTATAAATTTAAAATTTATTAATATTTACGATGCCAAATACTCCCTCCATCTCAAAATATTAGTCGTTTTTGGGTTTTTATGCTACAAGTTCGGCTCGATTTGTAGAAAATACGTGCAATATTTGTATCTCCAAATAAATTTGTTAAAAAATAGATTTAAAATTTTTTCTAATAATACTAATTATGTATCATAAATATTAATATTTTTTAATATATATTTAGTCAAAGTTTTTCAGAAAACGAAAACGAGTAAATACTATTAAAGTAATTATCAAAAGTATTGCATTGCTTACGGGGACGGAAGGAGTACAACGAGATGTACTCCCTCCGTCCGTCAAAAACCGTCGTTGTAGGATTTGGGCACGTAAATTAAGGTAGCACAGTTTTACCCCTATAACTGATGCATGACAGCTGTAGTAGCAGCACACCACAGTCAGTTTAAAATGAAGTTCAGAAGTTTATAGAAGATACCGATAACAAATAACAATAAACAAATCGCCTTTCCAGATGGTTCTTGTGGCCAAAAATAGCACACGTGGCCTTTCTCCTTTTTTTACAGCTACGGCCGCCGGTAGTAGCAGCACCGAGAGACTTCTATTTGTTTTTTCTTTTTATTTTCCCAAGCAGTACCCACGTGCGGACATGCCACGTTCCCAGGGCCTTCCGTGGAGCTGGCAACAGATGGTTTCCAGTTGTCGGTCCCACGTGAAATGACGGCCTAGGCTGCTGCTCCTAAACGTCGTTTACGGGAATTTAAACGGGTAAAAAGAAGGGGCGCGCCATAGCCGGGCGGCGCGACCCACCACGTCGGTCGCCGCCACGGGACCCGCGCCCTGCATGCCGGGCGCGGTCCTCGTGCCACGTGGACGAAAGCCACGTCGACGCCAGACGCGCCCTAAGCCACGCTGGGGGGAGGACCGCGCCGACATGCAAGGCGCTTGGTCCTTAAATGGCTGCAGCGCCTCCGGTAATGGCGCTACAAAAGAGGTTAGACCCAAAAATAAGTTTAGGACCTAGTTTTTTTTAAAATTTCTTTGGAAAATCAGTTAAAAATAAAAAAATTCGACCACGATTGGACAATATTTGCCAAATAAAACGAAAACGCTACTATTCATCAGATGCAAGTTTTTTGCAATCCAAACAAGGCCTAGTACAGAAATGCTCTGTATAGGTGGTGGCCAACCTATTTCTCTTACGGGCGGTTTTGCCAACCGCCAGTGGGAAAGGCCGATGAAAATGGCCTATTTCCACCGGGCGGTTGTTTGAGAACCGCCAGAAGAATCGATTTACAGGCGGTTCACTTAAGGAACCGCCTGTAGAAATCAATGTCCGTAAAAACACAAAAAAATAGCAAAAAAATATTTTTAAAAAGGCAAAAAATATTTTTGAAGCCGGGGAAGGCACCCGCCCGCCCGTCTCCGTCGAAGTCGAAAGTCACGCATTTTTTCAAGGCGCTTACGCGGCAGTGGGATTTGAACCCGCGACCTCGGCCTCACGCGATACCTCCCTTACCACCGCACCACACACTCACTTGTGTCTATATCTCATTTTTGTTCCCCACATATTATACAAACCCGACGGAAAATTAAATATTTGAGGGTCCAAATGAATTCAAATGAAAAAATGTTCAACTACAGAGTTTCATAACTTTTCGAGATCTACAACTTTCATTTAGAGTGTTTCTCCATCCGAGATCATTTGCAAAATTTGAATTTCAAATTTAAAAATTTTGTTAAGTAGTTTTCCATAAAAAGATGATTTCAAATGAAAAAAGTTTTCAACTACAAAGTTTCATAACTTTTCGAGATCTACAACTTTTATTTTGGGAGTTTCTCCATCCGAGAAAGTTTGAAAAATTCAAAAAAATTAATTCCAAATTATTTTTCTTGGCGGTTCTCTTAAGAAACCGCCAAGAAATCTAATTTCTACCGGGCGGTTTTCTTAAGGAACCGCTAGTAGAAATAGACTATTTTCTTGGCAGATTTCTTAAGGAACCGCCAGTAGAAATCGATTTCTTGGCGGTTTCTTAAGAGAACCGCCATAGAAATGGGGCCGATTTCTACTTGGCTGTTCTAAAGAAAAACCGCCAAGAGAAATAAAACGCTAGTGTCAAAAGAAATGATTTGTGTACTAGTGATTTCAAGGATATATGGGCTGCCCTATCCATGTCTAGGTATATGATAGCAAATCTTTTGTTGTCACTACATAAAGCATATCCCCGTTTATTTTAAGGTTCACGATGAAAGGTTTAGAAATCAGAATAAGGAGGCCATGTGGGGTGGAATCGATGTATTTAACCAAAAAAATGCTGAAGTTATATTATATATGGCATTTACTACTACAAATTGAAACAACTCGCTCCTACTAGTACACAGATGATTGCTTTTGGTTGTGGATTTGATTTCCACAGGCGGTTTCAGTTAAGGCACGCTTGTGAAAATGAAAACGCGGGTCCTAGCACAAGAACCGCCAATGGAAACATATTTCCACTGGCTGTTAAGTTAAGAGAACCACCAATGAAAATTGTCATTTTCACTGACCCCTCCACTGGCGGTACTGAAAAGCGACAGTGAAATACATTTGGAACCGTCTCTGCTAATGTTGTGTGTACTAGTGTCCGCAACCAGGCGTCACACATCAGCACGTCAAAGGGGCCTGCTTGAACAGTGGGGTGCCTTACCTGAACAGCTTTATACTTGGCCCATGTGAGAAGGAGGGGAGGGAAAAAAAAAGAAAGAAAAGAAAAAAAGGAACATCTTTATCTCTTCCACTGATTGCGTACGGTCGTCGTCTCCGTCTTTTGCCTTTTCTTCTTCCTCGCTTCTCCCAGTTCGGTCTGCCCTGCTTTTTTCCGCATCCGCTGTCGCACTCGCCGCTGCTCAGCCTGGTTCGCTTGGATCTCTAGAGCAGTCCCAGCTTCTTTGGCGCTGCGATCGCCGGCGCTGTGTGCCTCGGTCACACCTCCGCTTCGCCGTTCTCTTCTGTCCCCAGATCTCTATTTTTGATTCCCAAAAATCTCGATGCCTCCGGCAGACCGCTGTCTTTGCGCCTTCCGTCCGCGACCGTCGGCTTTTTAGCTGGTGCGCTCGCTGCCAGCTGTCTGGGTCCGCTGGTCTGACTGCTAGGTCCGTAGTTTCTTTTCTTCGCCACCGTGCAAAGCCAAAGGTATGTCGTTCTCATTTTCTATTGTACCACTCCTATGCAATCTGATCTATAGTTACATGTTTCCCTCCTACCTGTCCATCGCCTGAATCTCGATAGGTCGGCTTTTGAATAAGTGCTGCCGTTTAGATATTGCAGGGTCTGCACATAGGCTATTCTTCATCAGACCTCCTATTGTGCTGCGTTGTAGCTGTCTTCTTGTTGTGCTGGTCTCCTTAAAGTATGTAGACCATTCTCCAGTCTCACTAACACTACCTTCAATTTTAATTATATCATTGCACTAACACACTGTCCATCATCAACAGATTCTTCAGCTTTCTGATCTATGCAAGACCTTCCACGAAGTCAACGGCCTAATTTCCCTGCATATTCATGTGTGCTCCAAACTTCCAAACTCCTGTAATATTATCCAATACTCATATATACATATTTCTATAACATGACCTACAAACAACACAAACACTGGCACCCAGCAACGGGCGGGTGCGTGCCCTGTCAAACGCGCGGGTGCGCGCCCTGTCACTAGTACATATATATATTACAAATCAATCAGGAAAGGATTAGTTGGTTGAGCAACTGTTTAAAGGATAAATAGAGAACATATTATAAGAACGTATATTGAAACAGAACTACAATAATAAGCAAAGGAAGATCTAGTTCTTTTTGCAACAATAGCCTGGTACAAACTCTAGGTCCTCCATTAGTTTTATAATTTTATTACTTCCTTCCCTGGCAGGCTAACAGCATAATATATATACTAATGAAAAGGTTCATACGTACCATGATGGAATCTAAGCAACAAAGATATACTGATGAATTTTTACATTAGTAAACTAACCATCTATATGCTCCATATCATGCCTATATGTGAAACTCAAATTAGGATCTTAAGCAATAAAACGTATCACATATACAGAGGCAAGCCAGATCATAATGCAATAAATGTGTGAAAAACACAAATGGCAGCACAAGGGCTAGAGAGTTTAAATGTCGTTATCTCCAGAACATGGCTCAAATGTTTTTGCAGCAATTGCATTTTAGTGTCAAATAGAAAATTCTACAAACAGGAGTGAACTAAGCTCTGAAGGAGTGAACCACTACAGAGACACCGTCGTTGCCGAGTGCACCGCGGTTTGCCGAGGGCTGGATATCGGGCACTCGGCAAAGACCAACCCTCGGCAAAAAGATGGTTTGCCGAGCGCTAGTGTCAAATAGAAAATTCTACAAACAGGAGTGAACTAAGCTCTGAAGGAGTGAACCACTACAGAGACACCGTCGTTGCCGAGTGCACCGCGGGTTTGCCGAGGGCTGGATATCGGGCACTCGGCAAAGACCAGCCCTCGGCAAAAGATGGTTTGCCGAGCGCGGGCGCTCGGCAAAAGCTGACACTCGGCAAAGCTTCACTTTCCATTACCTACCATAACCTGTCGTCCACTTTGCCAAAGCGCCAAATGGGAGCACTCGGCAAAGGTACATGGTTTGCCGAGTGTCTTATCGAGGCACTCGGCAAAACTTTTTTTTTTTTTTGCCACCAAAATTTTTTTGTAGCCTAACTACATTAAATGAGACTTTGTGTTTAAATTTGGCATATTTATAAGATTTTTTGCTATATTTGTTCAATTATTTTATTTCATTGAATTTTTTTAGAAAATGCAAATTTGAACTGCACGTGCATCAAATAATGAAAGTCTATGAATGGAAAATTGATATTCATGTTTTTTGAGTGTAATTTGAGGCTGTATCCATGAACATATCGAATTTTCGCACATCTACTTCACGAAACATGACCACGAGCTTGTGGGCAAATTATTTATAAATCATATAAAAATTAAACGAAGTCCAAAAATCATGAAACTTGTCGAGGTGTTATCATATCACATGTGGAGGCTGTGGTAAAAAATTGAGAAGATTTCGTGCATGTTGTCACGCACGATATATACAAACCCAGTTACTCTACATGTGATCACATGTGAACAATACTCAGGTTGTCTAGGTTTCTATGCATCGTACATGACAACGTGCACGAAACCTTCTTAATTTTTTACCACATCCTCCACATGTGATATGATGACACCTCAACAAGTTTCATGTTTTTTGGACTTTCTTTGAATTGTATATAATTTATAAACAATTCGCTCGCAAATTCGTGGTCATTTTTCATGAAGCAGATGTGCGAAAGTTTAGGTATGTTCATGGATACGGACTCAAATTACACTAAATAACATGAATATCAATTTTCCATTCATAGAGTTTCATTATTCGATGCACATGCAGTTCAAATTGGCATTTTCCAAAAAAAATTCCATGAAACAAAATAAATTGAACAAATATAGTAAAAAGTCTTTGTAATATGCCAAATTTAAATAGTCTCATTTAATATAGGTAGGCTACAGAAAAATTTTTGAGGCCAAAAAAAATGTTTTGCTGAGTGCCTTGATAAGATGCTCGGCAAAAGGGTCTTGTTTTTTTAATTTCTGCTTTGCCGAGTGCCTTGGTTAAACACTTGGCAAAGGTTTTCTGCTTTTTAAATAGTGAGTTGCTGTTGTTTTTGCTGAAAAGAAAAAAAACAAAACCTATTTTTGCCGAAAGTGCACCTAGGGTGCGGCACACTACTTTGCTAGTGCCCCTAGGATTCGCACTCGGCAAAGTATTTCTGAAAATAAAAAATTACTTTGCCGAGAGGCGGATCGTGGGCACTCGGCAAAGCTTTTCACACTTACACGCGAGCACACGATGCAGCACACACACAATCCACGCCGCAGACGCCATTACCGCCCACCCGCCCGATGGCAAGGCGCCCGCGCGAAGGGCCGCGCACCCGTGCCCCTCGCTCCAGCGTGGCGCCGCCACGGTCAACCCAGCCGCTACACCGAAGGCCAGCCGCACGTACACGCCGCCAACCGCTCACGTCTCGGCCGGCCGCCCCAACCCCCCGGTCTGCGCTGCCGGCTCCGCTGCCCCGGCTCGGCCAGCCACCGGCGCTCGGCTATCCTGCCTCGCCTAGGTCCCGCCCATGCGGGGAAAGAGCGGCTCGCCCAGCCGAATCGCCACACCGGTAGGTGGAGGAGAGGAGGAGGAAAAGGGGAGAAGAAGGAGAAGGAGGAGAGATGAGAAGGGGGAGACCGAGAGGGAGAGGAGGGAGGACCGTCCCTTTGCGCCCGGTGGAGCGGCCGAGTGCTCGCCTCGGCCCTGCTTCCGCCCACCCTCACAAACAGCCATCGCCCGGCCAAGCCGTCACCGTCGTCGTCCATGACCCTCGTGCCCGCCCCGCGCCGCGCCGTCCCCGCCGACACACAAGGTATGCCCTGGCTATCGTTCCTGGTTTCGATGGTGGTGTGGTGGTCATCGCGGTCGTGTTGTAGTAGTCGTAGTATTAGTAGTATTAATAGTAGTGGTACTATTAGTGGTACAACTAGAATATATCCTTATTCATGGATTGATGTATATGTGGTTGTCGGCCATCGTGCCGTTGTTTCTTCGCATATGTTGTTATCGACCATCATGCCATTGTTTCTTGCAGATTTTGGAAACCTCACAGTGCAGGGGAGGTGCTGCCGAAATTTTCAGTTGATAGCATTATGTGTCTTTTTTGCAGAGAAGTGCCCAAAGGAGCCGAGCCAGAGTACCCCGATCATCTTCCTCGCTGTTGCGGGTCTGCCTGCACCGCGTCGCCTCGCCACTGCACTGACTCACCACGGCCCCACTAGCTTGACTCCACGGCCACCTAAGGTGAAACCCCTCTTTCCGTATCATGTTAGTAGGTCACGTCACCTAGTTAGGCGTCTTCTAGTCGAAAGAGATATGATTGGAGGTATGCAGATCTTTGCATATTGATAAGGGTATCTGTTTTGAATTCTCCATGTTTCTTGGACAGCCCGCGGATGCTTTTCTATGGTCTGCTTCGATCCGAGATGGAGTTTTGGCATTACCTCCCTATGGTTCTCCAGATACACGCTCTCCTCGCTGGGACATGTATCTGGAGAACAGCGGGGAGGTGCTACCGAAATTCCGCCTCGGATCGGAGTAGAGCATGGAAACTAGCCTCATCTAAGCATCTGCGGGTGGGATTAGAACCTATCCTAACCTATTAGAGAGTAGGAGCACCATGTAGTTGCACATAATGATTACATTACATGCTAATTTATATGTTAGAGGATGGATGACTGTGAGTGGATGTACATGGGCTACTCAAGTCAGAGTGATTACAGCATGGACTAGGTGAACAAGACCAATATGTTCTTAAACCATGCATTTGGTGAGGCTGCTAGAGGAGAGATGCTAGTTTTATATCCTTATAGCAAATGTGTAAACAGAAAAAGACAAAATAGGAACAACTTGGCTAAACATCTCATGAAGAATGGATTCGCGCCAAACTATACCCAGTGGGTTCACCATGGTGAAGCCCATCATATGAGAGAGGAGGCAGTGAGACCAAGCATGGAGGATTTTGATGCTGATGCGAGGGTAGCAGACATGTTAGACGACTTTCAGGAAGCACAGTACGTGGAAGGACGTACGGAGGAGGAGATGGAGGCAACCGCAATGGCATTCTACAACATATTGTCTTTCGCACAGGAACCCCTTCATGATCGGACAACGGTTTCTCAACTGGATACCATTAGACGTGTAATGGGGTTCAAGTCCCAGTTTAACCTAAGTCGAGAAGCCTTCGATACTATGTTGGCCCTAATTGGTAGCCTGCTTCCGGACGGCCACATTCTGTTGAAGAGCATGTACAAGTCACAGAAAATGCTTCATGCACTTAAGATGCCATATGAGCAGAGACATGCTTGTCCAAAGGGGTGCGTCCTATTAGGAAAGAACACAAGGATGCAAATTACTGTACAAAGTGTAAATCGTCCAGGTAACTAGAGGTAGACGATGGTGATGGCCAGAAGAGGTAGCTTTCTATCCCCATGAGAATCCTACGGTACCTTCCATGCATACCAAGGATCCAACGTCTATATATGACTGAGGAAACTATGAAATAAATGACATGGCACAAAGCAGGCAAACGATACAATCTTGACAAGATGGTACACCTCTCTGATGGTGAAGCATGGACCTACTTTGATCGCATTCATCTTGAGAAGGCTAGAGAGGCTCGTAATGTATGTGTTGCATTGGCAATAGATGGGTTCAATTCATGTGGCATGATGGCTGCCCTGTACACTTGTTGGCCCATCTTCGTTACCCCCCTCAATCTTCCCCCGGCGTCCCCTTTCAATGTCATACCTTATTTTTGTTGTTGATAATTCTAGGACAGCCGGAGAATAATATGGGTGTGCTCATGGAGCCTCTAGTGGATGAATTGATTACAGCTTGGGAGGAAGGGTTATGGACATATGACCGAGCTACAAGGTCAAACTTCAAATGTGTGTTTGGTACCAGTACTCCTGCATGACTTTCTAATGGGATATTCTGCGTCTGGTGTGTTCATGGGAAGTTCTCATGCCCAGTGTGCAAGGTAGCTCTGAGGTTCATCCGGTTGCAGAAGGGTGGTAAGTATTCGGCGTTCGACAAACATCGACAATTCCTTTCTCTTGACCATTCTTTCAGACAAGACATTAAGAACTTCATGAAAGGTGTCGTAGTGGCTGATCATCCACAGCAGATGATGACCAGTGCTGAGGTTCATGCATAGATAGATGCTCTGAAGTGGGATGTAAAAGAAGGTTGTTTTACGAGATATGGTCAGCAACATATGTGGATTCATAAGTCAGGCTTAGAGAGGCTCCCCTATTATGATGACCTTCTTCTGCCACATAACATTAATGTAATGCACACTGAAAAGAATATCGCTGAGGCACTGTGGGCAACACTCATGGACACTAAAAAGTCTAAGGACAACCCTAAGGCTAGAGTGGACCTGGCAACGTTATGCGATAGTCTAAATCAAGAGATGCGGCCTTCTCGAGGCGGCAAGAAATAGACAAGCCCTAAGGTGATTTCATGTTGAGCAGAGCTCAAAGGAGGGAGGTACTTGAATGGATCTAGATGTTAATGTTCCCCATGGATATGCAGTAAATCTGAGGAAGGGAGTGAACTTATCTATTCTACGAGTCCTAGGGATGAAGAGTCATGACTACCACATATGGATTGAGCGGCTTCTTTGGTGATGGTTTGAGGCTATGTCCCTGAGCATCTTTGGCTTGTGCTGGCAGAGTTAAGCTATTTCTTCTGCCAGCTCAGGCGAAAGGAGATATCTCAGACCATCATTGAGGACTTGAAAAAAGTGGCATCTGTGTTACTCTATAAGTTGGAGAAAATCTTTCCACCCGGCTTCTTCACTCTGATGCAGCATTTGATTTTGCACCTCCCGTATGAGGCTCGAATAGAGGGACCCTATAGGCCCGATGGTGCTATCCAGTAGAGAGAGGTCTAAAGACTCTTACAAGAAATATAGAAAGAAAGCCAAAATTGAGGCTTCTATTGCGGAGGCCTTCATTATGGAGGAGGTGTCAAACTTCATGTTGGTAATTTTAATATCACTTCACGTTAAGTTGTCATCCCTAACATGATGCCAAAAAATCAAAGGTAAAATAATCTACACGCAATGACTCTAAAAATAATATTATAGAATATATCCGCAAGTACACAGATAATTCTCCTATTGTAGCACTTCACCCAATAAGTATTCTAAGTATCATTGATTTGTTTTATGCCAAAAGGATAAATAGACATTCTATTCATTAGGAATAGTAACTATAGGGATTAAAAAGACAATAAACTCTAATAAGAAATGTGCAGACCTATGGTAGCCAATTACTCTAATGCTTTAGCAATAATAAGTCAATAATAAAATGATAAATGATAACTAAGTAAATGAGATAACTGGTATTCTAGAGATAGAATATGGAGACTCACTAATGTAGTAAGACAATCTTGAGATTCGGCTAAAGTAAAGGAAACCTATGTAAATACTAAATACAAAGTCTACAAGATACGCCATATTACATATTTTCATCTATAGTAGAACCAACTCAAAAAAACATTATAAGGAGCATCATCTAATGAGGATATTAAGACATAAACCATGGGCTGAGATGACTCCTCAGAGGCGGTGGAGGAAGCTTTCAGAAGACGGCGGCCAGAAACCTTAATTAGGGGCCGGTCGGTGCAGGGGTGGGGCTGGCCGGCCCCACCTGGCGGTGCCTGCGGGTCCCGTTGCTTCATGTGCCTTCTAGGTCCTTTCCACATCCTGATAACGATCGTTGCCTTCGCGGTTAAGTTTCGTGATAATTATACACTCTAATCCCTCTTTTAAGCTTTTTTGAAAAAACAGACAATTCACCAAAACTCGTGGAATTTGTCAGAAATAACCCCTATATTTCTATTATTGGTCTTCGCTAAGTAATAGTTGACGGTATAAAATTGGTACTTAATGACCGTCAACAATACCCTCAAGCAAAGTCGTTGCTAGTCCCTTAGCAATGTTGACTTGAAATAATTTATTCAGGGGTTTCATATGTATAACTCCCAACAAATACTTCAAGTAATTAATCTAAAATTCTTCTCCAGATTAAAATTCATAGTCTACCCTTCAAACTTATTCTTATTCTTTTCAATCGTGAGGCTTCCAAACTTTAATTAAATCGCGGGTGATTGAAGGATAGAATAATTAAGCAAGCACTATATCTCTCATCCTTTGTTTCAACCATTGCTCCAGAGTTTTTTATACTTATATATATTATTATTCTAAAAATAATGAGAGTCTACTAATAAGATTACAGAGGACTACTAAGCTATACATCATGACTGAATGTGCGAGTGATAAAATTTTATTTTTAGACTCCTATGCAATATCCTCTCTTTTCTGTCTTTCTGAAAAATACGGGCTATCTCCCCACGGATATTTTTTGTACCTATTTTTTTCTCTCAAGCGGATGTCTTTGCACCCATTGTTTTTACTCTCTTTCTTTTATTTAGCTCATACCCTTTTGATATGACATCTTTTAGGCTCATACTTCTTTGGTATGGCATCTTTTAATTTTATAGCCCACACACTCTTTTAGACTTCTAAGAAAGAATTTTTTGCATAGAGCAAAACCCTTTTTTGTGCATGTAGATTCAATCATGAATGCATAATAGAATAGTCTACTTAAATCATATTAGCGGAGCAAATTATTATATTTGCTTGATTTTAAATTTTAAAATGTCTGGAGTTTAGATATCACTCAGAATGAAATAAATAGCAGCTCAAACCTTTTTATATCATATCCGTCAATTACTTAGATTTAATCCAAAGTCTTATGCTACCCACAGATATCAAGTTTCAAAATAGATTATTATGGTAGATAAACTTCATGTAATTCCCATGAGAATTTTAAATTCAAATGCCAGGCAATTGTAAGAAATCATATTTAATCATCATTATTATTTTTTTAGTAATATTAAAATAGACAGAATTAAAGACTGGAATAAATACTGAAATAAATGCTGCAATAAATGGTAGAGTATGTACAAAGGTGAGGGGTACTCACCTAGCGGGGTTCTCCCCCAAGCTGGATGTTACCGTGCTCAGTACTGTGGTGGAGACGGCGGCAGAAATCCTAATTGATGTATCAAGTACTCCAGCCCGCTCTGCATCTGATGCTGCTCCTAATGTATCAGCTTGAATTGTTGATCTGCACGGTGCTACCACTGTTCCTGCTGGCAGAATCTGTTGCCAACCTGGTGTTGCCATTGCTCGTGTTGGTGCAAGGTGTCGTTCATCGCATACTGTCCCTGCTCAATGTTAGTGATGCGAGTAGGTAAAGCTAAAAAATTGTTAATGGGAGCCTCAAAATACTGCTCAGGCGGCCAGTAGTAGTTATCTTCGGGTGGCGCGTGGAATAGGTACGGTCCACCAGTAGTGAAGTCTGTATTCCCACGTACCAAAAAAGATGCACGGCCTCTCTGAAAATCATTTGCTGTATTATCTGGCTCCTCTGTGGGGAATGTACCCTATCCTGCTGCTGTGGATGACTCTCCTTGCTGATATGTAGGCTGGTCCCCCCATCCTGCATGGGTGGACCACGGCTGATGTGGCTTTTGCGACGCTCCTGGCTCATCAAAATTAGTAAAATGAAAATAAGCTGGCCCAGACGGTGTCGGGTCAGCTCTAGTGTAGTGAGTCCTTGGTGCCCAGGTGATGCGTGCTGACGGACACCTACCAATATTAGCTCTACTATCTAGAAAAATAAAGTTTTGAACAGAATAAATTTCTAACTCCCTGTTAGGCATTCGCATAGTTTTTCTAAATCATCACTATTTTATTATTTCGACGTTTCATCATATGAGCACGAAAGAAAAAATCATAGCCAATAATTCTACGGGCATCAGAGATAAAAGTAAGTGTAGCGTGTTGTAGCAAATCTAGCCCCAGTAGCTAAGCGTGTAATCCAAAAACTAAAAGAAATACTGCATTTTCTTATGGAAGGAACAGTTCTCCAATAATTCAACATCATTTTTACATGTGATGCTTTCCACTTTTTAATCATGATATACAATAAATATAATTCATCCTGTCTTATAGTGTTTAATTCCTCTCTAGGAAAAAATGTAAAAGCTAACTATTTGAGCATGAATCTCAGTGTGGGATGCTGGACTTCCTTAGTGGTA
Organism: Chrysopogon serrulatus; assembly: GCA_015844335.1. Classification (NCBI taxonomy): domain Eukaryota; kingdom Viridiplantae; phylum Streptophyta; class Magnoliopsida; order Poales; family Poaceae; genus Chrysopogon; species Chrysopogon serrulatus. The sequence goes on from JADLZL010002890.1 coordinate 24,313, forward strand.
TATTTTTGTTTTTGTTCTGGTTTCTTTGCAGTGATGCTCTCCCAAAAATTATCTTTATTAAAATCTTAGAGAACTTCTGCTATATTAACTACACATTGGGTTAAAAATCCTAGTGCCACACTAAGGGTTTTCTATGAGAGGGTGAAAGGTTTATTAAATATTCTAAAACTAACATTATCATCATCAAAGTCTAGGGTGCTAATAAATTCTATAGTGAGTAATTTGCTACCCCTGCTCGGTGACTTGCCATGCATCTTCCCATCCAACATTTCTAAATATGAGCTCAAACTCAGAATCCATTCTGGTTTCATAAAGCAAGGTGGCATCAAACATTGGAGTATGTGTAAATTCTTTATGCTTAACCACATTGAATAATTCAACTCGTGGCCTAAGTGGAAATGAAATTTAGGTAATGTCCGTTAATTCAACCTCCCTTTCCGTTGGAAAGAGGATGAAGTGTTGTCATACTCGAAGGGTGACGGAGGATCGACGTCCATTCTGGAGCCAACGAATGATGGTACTTGAGATGATGACTGGCTTCGTGTAGTGCAGAAAGTAAGAACGTTCTTGGTGGCGTTCTTCACGTTGCTCAACCATCCCTTCTTACTCATCTTGCCTGTAGAATGAAGAACACAAAGAACATGGCAAGAACAAACAAGAACACAAGAACTTGAAAAAGGATTAGGATTAGCAAATCAAAGAGAAGGGAGAGAGGGATTCCACTTGATGAACTTGTACTTCACTCTCTCTTCTTTTTCTCTTTTTTTTGCTAATTAATGGTGGAATTAAGAGACGGAAGTGTCGTGTTTGGAAAGCGAAGAAGAACAGAGCTCCCTGGTATGCAAATGAGGCAGTGAGTGAGTGAGAGAAATGAGAAGCAGAGAAGAGGGAGAGGGGCGCCGGCCGGCATGGTTGTGGGACCGGCCGGCATGGTTGTGGGACCGGCCAGCCCCACATCTTGGCTACTTGCTCCATCATTTCTCTGGTGTCATCCTTGGCATGTAAGTGATCAGATGGCTACCCCATAGGGTGTGCTTTTGGTGGCAGAAAAGAATAGAGAGGGTACATGCATGTGAGTGTGACAATTTGAATGTTTGGATGGTGGTAAGTGATGGTGGGTGTGATGTGATGTGAAGTGATATTGGTGTGATGCTTGTGGGTCCCATATGTCTTCCGTATTTATACCGTATAATGACACAAGAATGAAAAACTAAATTACTTTTATGAATCTATGAAAAATTAGAATTCTAATGATGGTCTTTTTTATAATTTACTACTACCATAGTAAATTTCACTGATGGAGGTTTTACGCTGCATTAGTAGTAATCACATGGGGTTTAGGATTTATTTATGACATGCTTATTTTTATTTATTTTCAATAATGCAACTTATAGGAAAATAAATATGCTAATTTTAATATGAGAGTTGAATTACGGATAACTACCGAGTTACCTCCCGGTGAAAGTTCGGGGTTTTAAGTCCACCGAACCGGACTTTTTCCAGCTTGAATTACTCTTCATGATTGACCTCCGTTATCGGAGAAGTTGCTACATCTTGTTCTTTATGATACTTGAGTCCGGCGTTGCTCGAGTCTTGGTTTGAATACGAACCGCTCTTTTTGCCCATTGATGGTGAATGTGATTTCTCCAGCTCCGATGTTGATGGTTGCATTTGCAGTGTTTAAGAATGGTCGTCCGAGGATAAGAGGTATCTTCCTCTCTTCCTGCATATCAAGTACTATAAAATCTACAGGAACGAAAAAGCTACGGATTTTTACCGGAATATTTTCTGCGATTCCTGCAGGATAGCGGACCGACTGGTCCGCTAATTGCAGATACATTGAAGTTGGTGTGAGCGTAGAATAGTTGAGCTTGTCGAAGACCGTCTTAGGCATAACGCTGACGCTTGCCCTAAGATCACATAAGGCATTCTCGAATACCTAGTTTCCTATTGAACAAACGATAGTGGGGCACCCTGGATCCTTCTTCCTGGCAGGAGAAGAACTTAGAATTGCCTCGCTACACTCCTCCGTTAGCTTGATGACTTCAGTAGAAGGTAGTGGTCCTTTGTTATTGAGGATGGTTCGAAGATATTTCACGTATGTAGGCACCTGCATGGCATCTAACAGCGGGATATTGACATATAATTTTTAAAATACCTCTATAAACTTACCGAATTGATCATCCATTTTAACCCTTCCCTTTCTGCAGGGAAACAGTAGGATAGTAGTGTCATGAAAGTTTTGAGTTAATTCTTGCTCTTGTGGTTCAACTGGTGGTAAAGGTGGTTCAACTTCTTCTTCTCTATTGTCCTTCTCGACTTCTTCTTCTACCTGCACTAAATGTGATGGTCTACGTGCCCCTTTTGGGTAAGGTGGATCACGTGTAGACTTACCTCCTCTAGTCAATATTCCTTTTACCTGCTCATGGTTAGTGGCAGACAGAGTAGAAGCTAAATGTGTAATTTGTGATTCTATCTTTTTATTAAATATTATCTAATTTTAACAGCTGAAGAAAAATTGTCCAACTTCGAACTAATTCCTTCTAACACTTTATCATTAAAAGCAAGCTTCTTATAAATACTTTTATTAATTCTAACTTGTTCTAATATTAATTCTCTCAAGGGTGGTATCTTTGATTTGAAGAATTATAATTACCTTGGTACTTACCTTGACTGGTTGTCCGAGGTTGACTCCATCCTTGCTTCTTGATGACTGTACTAATATCTTTTGGAGAATTTATAGATTCAACTCCTAAATATTCTCCAAATTGATTCTGATAATTGAATGCATCTTGAATAGCTTGACGATCTCTTTTGTAATTATCCCTTTGCTCTAACTAGTTTAACAGTACATCCATCTTGGTTGACAATGTGCACACTTTCTCTGAAACTTCTTCATTCTTATAGCATGTCTGAGTGTTGTATGTCTAATTTTGATTTTCTGCTATCTTTGCGATAATATCTATAGCTCTTCCAGGGGTAAGTGACATAAATGATCCTTTAGCGGTGGCATCCAGTTGCTCACATAACCTTTGAGTTAGTCCATGATAAAATTTTTACATTAGCAACTACTTTTCTATTCCATGATGTGGGCAGTTTGATATATACTCTTGAAAACGCTCCCAAGCTTCTGGAATAGGTTCACCTTTCTGCTGACAAAATTCTGAAATCTTTCCTCGTAAGATATTGGTTCTGCTGTTTTTTCTCTAGGAAAGCTTTTGAACATTCTTCCCATGTCTTGACTTGATCTTTACTACGATAAAAACCATCGCTTCGCCTTTCTCTCCAGTGAAAAAAGAAACAAACGAAGTAGCACGACGTCTTGAGGAATGCCCTGAATATCAATGGTGTTGCCAATCTCTAGAAAATTCTATAAATGGGCACTTCCATCTTCATCCTTCTTTGCCTAAATATGATAGCTTGCACCATTTTGATGAGGCTTGGCTTGATCTCATAATCATGTTCTCGAAGGTTAAAAGTTGGACCAACGCGAATGTTCTCGGTGTTTGGAGCAGAGAATTCACACAGAGTTTTCTCAGCCATGGCTTTTCAAAATAATATAAGACCCTTGTTCCTATGGTTGTTCCTGATTGATAAGAATTAAAGTACTACAACCAATCCTGCACTTACCCAATAAAATATCTAAACATAAACAAAACACGGGTAAGTCTGCTAAAGTAAAAGGCTGTGGTCTATCTATAAGTATTTATATCTATAGTTATTTTTATGCTTTTCTATAAAATAATTCCTATGAAAAATTCCCTTATCTGAAATTCTAAAAAATACCCTGGTGAATAAAATCAACAAATCCCTATAAATTATCCTAATGAATAAAATTGCCATTTCCCGGCAACGGCGCCAGAAATGCTTGTTGGTAATTTTAACATCACTTCACGTTAAGTTGTCATCCCTAACATGATGCCAAAAACCAAAGGTAAAATAATCTACATGCAATGACTCTGAAAATAATACTATAGAATATATCATAAGCGCACAAATAATTCTCCTATTGTAGCACTTCACCTGGTAAGTATTCGAGTATCGTGGATTTATTTTATGCCAAAAGGACAAATAGACATTCTACTCATTAGAAATAGTAACTCTAGCGATTAAAAAGATAATGAACTCTAATAATAAATGTGCAGACCTATGATAGCCAATTACTCTAATGCTTTAGCAATAAATAAGTCAATAATAATATGATAAATTATAACTGAGTAAAAGAGATAATTCCAGAGATAGAATATAGAGACTCACTAATGTAGTAAGACAATCTCAAGATTCGGCTAAAGTAAAGGAAACCTATGTAATTACTAAATACAAAGTCTACAAAGATACGCCACATTACATATTTTCATCTATAGTAGAACCAACTCAGAAAGCATCATAAGGAACATCATCTAATGAGGATATTAAGACACAAGGGTCACCTCCTTCACGACCGCGCTCTGCTAGTCCTACATACGGGGGGTGAACTATAGAGGAACCAACGCAGCTGTCACCTGTGCGGACTACCACACGACGACCCGGCACGTCAGGGTGTCTCCGTACGTACGTAATACATCTAGACACCACGTCTATATAATACATACCACCTAACTCACTCGAGTACTGAATTAGACGCTTTACGATCATATGACAATAATCAACATCAATCACAACTATATCGAATATGCAACTAGAATAAACTAAGAACTGAATACGTAGCAATATATTAAAATAGAGCAAAGTCATAATGAGATACAAGATAAAATTACCGATCTCCAGACGAACAGATCTGGAATCCCGAGCATAGTGCCTAACTCTACTTGAACCTTGCTAGACGTCCAAACAGAACTTGAAGAACTAGAGCTCTATTTCTAATCTCTGGAAACCCCAACTTCTGTCTACTCTTGACAAATGAAGCAGGAGGAATTGAATTCGTTTTAAAGAGGGGGGTCTGCCTCTTTATTTATAGCCTGGTGGGATAAACGTGCGCCATTGGATCAAACTGACTTAACCATGGGCTAAGATGACTCCTTAGAGGCGGTGGAGGAAGCTTTCAGAAGACGGCGGCCAGAAACCCTAATTGGGGGTCGGTCAGCGCAGGGGTGGGATTGGCCGGCCCCACCTGGCAGTGCCTGCGGGTCCTGTTGCTTTAGGTGCCTTCTAGATCCTTCCCACGTCCTGATAACGATCGTTGCCTTCGTGGTTAAGTTTCATGATAATTATACACTCTAATCCCTCTTTTAAGCTTTTCTAAATAATTCCCTGAAAACAGATAATTCACCAAAATTCGTGGAATTTATCAAAAATAACCCCTATATTTCTATTATTGGTCTTCTCTAAGTAATAGTTGATGGTATAAAATTGGTACTTAATGACCGTCAACACTTCACAACAACATACTACTCTGAGGACTTTTCTAGCGTGCATAATCCACCCCCTCGTTACAATGTTGGCAAAAATGAATCTAACCTTAGCCTTTTCCGAGGGCAACTCAGAAGTGCAAGTGTATGGACCGCTAAGCAATTGAACAATGAAGAGTGGCGCAGTATCATGCTATATGTATTGACCAACCTTGAGGAGGTTGTGCTGTACATGGGGTAAATTCTCAACTAACTTGTTTCAATATGTCGTCACTATTCGGCATCTAACACCCTTGTTTGTTTTTGGTACAGGGAATTTCTTTGTCACTTTTGGAATGAACCAGAGGATCCTACTCCCCCAGAATCGGATACCCTTATTTCACAGGGTGCGGGACAAGGAAGGCCTAATTTCATTCTTGGTTCAGATAGAAGGTACTGTCCAATTTAGCTTGTACTTAGGTCGACATTCTAAGTTGCTTGTACATTCGACAATCTAACTTGCTTGAGCTTGTAGGCCCAAACTGATGCATCCATTAGTGTCGAGGTTCGACAGGTTGCAAACGGCTTCGCCTATAGGGTCAAGTCCTTTACCTGTTACGACGTGAGTGGATATCGCTTTCACACATCTAACTACAAGCAGCCCCAGCCCAGCGGCGGAGTGTTTACGGCCAGCACTGATGGCCTCGACTATTATGGAAGAATTGAAGAAATATACGAACTTTTATTACATGGTGCAAAAGCTTTTAATCCTGTCATATTCAAATACCACTAGTTTGATCCTGGAGTAACGAGACGGACCCCTCATCTTGGGCTAGTCAAAATTTGACAAGGTTCCGTCTATCTAGAAGACGATGTCTATATTGTGGCTCAATAGGACACATAGGTTTATTATACGTCATACGCGTGCAAAATCAAACCACATCTTTTGGGTTGGTATATTGTGCACAAGGTATCGCCACATGCTAAACAACCTGTCCCAAACGATGAAGATTACAACTTCAACCCAAACACATATGACAGGGAGTTCATTCAAGAAGAGAGGCTGTAAGGGAGGTTCGAGATAGACTTAACCAAAGTGATGGGAATGGAAGTAGGCAATGAAAATGTTGATGATGATGACGCTAGAGATGAGGTGCAAAATGTGAAGGACTTACAAATGCTTGACCGATTACGTTTAGGCAATGACAATGAAGACAGTATTCGATTATCTCAACCACGTTGATAGTGATGTTGAGACATATAATCTAGCTAATTCTGATCATGCAGATTATTTCTAATATATGTAATACTATGTTATTTTCCAGTTATGTTTTATTTATTTTGCAACTATGTAATTATGTTATTTCTAATACAACATTGTTTTTCTTTTTAATTGCAGGCGATTGCACGAAGATGGTGGGCGAGGCGAATGAGGAATGTGAACTCGGTATACCCGAGGACACGCCCTGCAGCGCCAGATAGATGAGGCTGTCGGAGAGGAGGAGGGGCGGGGGCACCGCCGCAGAGGCAGCCCTCTCCTAGCCTAGCCCCGCGTGAAGAGGAGCAGGAGCAGAGCGTGAGGAGGAGCAGGAGGAGGAGCAACAGGCGGAGGAGATGGCTCCGCAGATGGATGAGGAGGGGAGAGGGACGACGAGGACGACGCCGAGGAGGCTGTAGGTACGGGTTCCGCTTCGTCTGGTTCATCCAGTGTCTAGTTGCGAGGTCCCGCAAACCTCCCGGTGCGACCAATACCTCGTCATCAATGCCCACTGATCCGCCCTGAAGGGCGAAAGTAAGTAACTTTACATGTTATCACTACTTTTTCATATGATACCTTCAAAAATGAAATAGAAACTAATACTTTTTCGGAATCACTTGTGTAGGAACCGGATGTTTGTGGGGGGTCGTGGACACTCCGTCAATGGCATCTTGGGTCTTCTATGTAGAGAACACTCCCCTGGCCTGGTGGAGTTTGCCAGGAAGATGGAGCCAGCCTACACGTTTGACCACTTTGCCACCGCCCCCGGCCCAAATTACACCAACAAGGCGGAGCAGGTGAGGGAGGAGCTGTGGGTAAGTCTTCTTCACACTATATCGTATTCATTGTACTTCACTTAAAATAATTAATGGATACATTGCATCTGTATGTAGGATTTTTTAGATGCCAGGAGGGGATGCAGGCGCAATCGGACGTGGTGGCTACCAACTCCTGCAAGAAACTTATGGCAGACCTACATTATGAGGCGCATATCCAGGCCATTGTGACTTACTACGGCTCAGTCCTTGGACATAGGATCAGAAAGGATGTCACAAAGAACCATGCAACTGACTCGGGACCAGTACCTTCGGGTAGATCAAAAAACACTAATATTGATTCCTTTTGAGATTCGGATTGTTAATTGTTGCATAACCACATGCTGAAAAACTAAATGAAATGTAAAATAAGTCTTTAGGGTGCGATCAACCAAAAAGAGTCCCACAGGACAACAAATTACTAACAAAGATAAGCATTTAACAATAGTTGTAAACTGCAGATCTTATCTTAAAGTAAAATTAAGTAAACTGCAGATCTTATCTTAAAGTAAAATTAAGTTCTTATTAATAATGAAAATTGCAAAAAGAGGATAGAAATACCTGGAAGTTTCTGCGGATGAGCGCAGCAGGTGCCTTTAACTTCCTCAACTGTTGAAATAAATTCATCAATGAACGGATGAGGTTTTATACCAGATTTTCCATGTTTTGCCAATAAGTTCCAATTCTTGCTCAGACGGATCAATTTTTACGCCTTTAGGCGAACCGGGCCACTGGTGAACAACCTGCAGCAAGAACACAGTCATGATGATCACATTTTAATAGAGCCTTTCAGACATTGTTTGTTAATGTTGATTTGTAGTAAAATGAATATTCACAGCTAAAGCCCCAACTGTATACGCAAAAGTCAAAGCATTTCAGAAATAATAGGTCTACTAAACATATAAGTTGGTCATGAGCTGGCTCAAAATAAAGGCAGTTAAAGTTACAAATACAATTATAACCATAGATATTTATTCCAGTTTTATAAACAAGTTGACCAACTCCTCAAGATACGCAAATTGTTAATCTTTATCTATTGCTCATATATCATTTTTTTATTTACTCCTCATGCTTGATAAGAAGGATGACATATATCTAATGGAAAAGTGGTAATATTGTAGCTAGCCCAAGTGAAATAAAATCAAAGTACACTTCTAATAATCTCTAACATCCAAGTGAACTAAATTATAATGAATAATATTTAATAAAATGATTGGTCAAGTGAAGAAATTCAAAACAAATTAATGGTAGGCAACAAGTAGTCATTTGTTTTATTAGTATTTTGTAATTACAAAATCATTACACAATTAGAGATTAAAGTATGTGGGTATATAACATAGTTGAGGATAGCTCATAAAAAATAATGTAATTGTCAAAAAATACATAATTTAAACATAGCAATTAATCAATCATTATTTATATAATGTTTCTCATAAAATTATAAATTATATAAATTAATTCACATCAGTAAATAAATAAGTTAAAGTATTAATAATTTACAACCAAAAAAATATATTAGTTTTAAACTAAAATATTAAAATTCTAAAATTAGTTTAATCTTTATGTAATAATATTAAATTTATTTATAGAAATACTATTAAATATTTCAATGCATCATTATTAATATCAAAATTGAATAATTACAGTTATAGAGAGAAAACTTTTAAATAGATTCATTATACCTTATTCTTTGTAGATACAGATAAATATCTACTATTTCATATCTTTTTATTGAATACGAATGTAGAATCATATTTAGAAACATATTTAAAAAAAAAGAATTTGAATGCATCCATTTAGTATCCATAATAGAAACAGATACTTATACAAATATTCATATTACAAGTTTTAGCTGATACGAATGTCAGATAAGTTGGATATCCATTTCCATTTTCCATCTGAATTGATCAGGCTTGAAATCATGTGGTTAATGCAAACTTAATTATATATAATTATACCAATTTATAGCGATAGATTGTTGGTTGGTTAAAAGTTTTATGTCAACAAACCGTTGGTTGGTAGACTTATAATAGATTATTGGTCAGCGCACATATGATCGTCTTATTATAGGTCTGTACAAACCCTATCGGTCGGTTAGTTTTATACTGGCACCACTTGCAGCGACAGATGGCATCGGACGGTGAAATGTTATATCGATTGATCATCAGCTGCTATATTGGCTATAGGTTGGTTGTGGTAGAGTGGATTTAAATGCTTCAAGATCATGCCATTGTCAGTGTTTCGTCTGTTATGATGGTCAAAGTGGCATATTGCTTATGCATAGGATTAATAGCATTTTATGCACATAACACAGACTTGTATATACCTGAACTTTTAAAGAGAGTTGTGGAGAATGTTGCTGTATAGAGCTGAATGAACATGATTCCTTTAGTTTGCTTGCAGATTTTCTTTTGTGGTAACCTTATTCGGCTTAAATTTCATCATGATTTTCAGGGTGAAGAATCCACTTAATAGGCTAGGACGTCTTCTACGATTAATTTAAAATTCTGTACATTGTAATTGTAATGGAGTTAAGAATCATAAACCCCCTCCCACCGTTCCTCTGGAGATTGATGATACATACATATGTACTATTCAAATATATATACACCCTAGTTTGGGGGGGTGACAATCATGAATAGTTTATTTTTTTTTTTCATATCATCTGAACGTATCAACCAAATATGATTATATATTGTCCTATACCGATCTGCGGGTATATTAGTCTATTTCTATATATATATATATATATATATATATATATATATATATATATATATATATATAGTGTAATGGTATAATGCACCTGGGTGCATTTGCTATAGAGAATGCACCCACCCTGGTTGCAACTGGTTCTTACCTAGTTGCAACTGGCACGACTCTAATTGTAATTTGGATCGCGTCAGGTTGTAACTGGTTCTTGCCCAGTTGCAACTGGCTCGACTCTAGTTGCAATTGGATCGCGTCACATTGTAATTAGTTCTTGCCTAGTTGCAACCGGGCGTGACTCTAGTTGTAATTGAATCGCGTCGGGTTTGCAACTGGTTCTTGCCCAGTTGCAACTGGCCCGACTATAGTTGTAATTGGATCGCGTCAGGTTGCAAACTATATCAAATCCGGATCAAATCTATTGCAATTACTTCCGTCAAGTTGCAATTAGTATAATGTTATAGTTGTGATTGGTCTAGTCTCACGGTTGCAATTGGTAGAGAATACACACATTTTGGTATATATAAATGCACGTTGTTCACTATCTAGGCTTGCAATTAGGTTGTAACTAGTTGCATGTAGCAACAAATTGGGTAAAAATTTCGTTCTAAGTGCTTGCGACAAGCGCTAACTACGCTACAGACAAGTTGTAATTGTGTTGTAATCATGATGGCAACTCATAGTACATTGATGTTGCAATTACATATTTTAAAAAAAAAGTTCATCAAATATAGTCTTCATGGATCTCGTTTTGTTAAGCATATTTTTTTGAACAACCTGGTGCAAACGGATCTAAAATAGAGGTTATGGTTTAGGAGATATTGCATTTTTTTTCGATCCGAAATAAAAAAAGATTCTCTGCATACGGGGACGGATCAGGATCTGTGCGCTTGGTCCGAATCGAGCACCAATTACAACACAATGTGTTCAGCGTTTGCAACCGCGGTTGTTTTTCTGTTGCAACACAAGGGTCTGTGCATTTGCTATAGCAAATGCACCTTGTTGCATTTTAGTCGCACCGTATATATATATATATAGAGAGAGAGAGAACTACTGTACTGTAGCAAGCTACAGAATACCATATTCTGTAACCAGACTCAACATGCTTATCGTGACCAGACAGCAGGCACCGGATTCATCCGACACATGCACACCGTACCGGTTCCGTATTTACAGCCCCATATTTATAGCCGAAATTAATTGATAGCCTCGGCTGAGCGAACACCTCGGCTGAGCGAACATGGCCATACCATTATTTTTTCGTGCAGAAGAAACATCGGACTTGGACCCGGCCTCCTCATTCTGCCGTCGACGGGCATGCCTCGGTCTATGCTGCGTAGTCGGCTACTCAGCAGTTGTACAGCCGCCGGACGCCATGGCGAACGCCGAACGAGGATGCCCCGCCCGATTTCCTGTGAGTTCCGAAGGTATGCATGTGTAAATCTGATGCTATTCATCAATCATGATTAAAAAAATTAGTTTCTAATCGTCCATCCAGCGATTCCACGCTCCGAACCGAAGGAAACCATGCGAATGTTCCTGATGCAGCCTCCCCTCCTTGCGTCCTAATGCGTGCGAACATCCGATATTCATGATGCCACGCGATCTGGCCGCGAGCAGCGGCATCGATCGATCGATGATCAGTTCATATATCGGCACAGTAAATTCCCATGTGTTTTATTATTTCTTTTTGTTTTGATCTGAAGCAGATTCGTGATTGAGTTCAGTATTTTCCAGCCGGTGCCATCCAACGCTGGGAAGCTGCCTGCTCCTGTCTTCCCTGCACGTCCCCATCAGGCTAGCGGAGATCCCATCAGGCTAGCGGAGATTGGCTATTGTGGTGATTTATCTCATCCATGTATATTTTTGTCTTCCCTGCACACACTCTTGATCTGAATAGGCATCTCAAATTAGGCTGCATGCACGCTGTTGATCTAATTATTACTTATCTCTGCGTATGATTCTATCAAATTTAGGTACTGACTGGTGTTCCTGTTGTCAACCCAATGTACGCGGATCAAAATAGTTAAATTCCATACCCTTTGTTTAGTAAAATATCTAATTTCCTATTGCAGAAGTCTTGTACTTGTTTGTATCCATTAAATCATATACATCAATCTCATGGTAAGCATTGCTGTCCTATGATAGTTTTGAAAAACGATATAACTAACACTGATGGTGGGAAGGCGCGTGTGGCGCGTTGGTAAGGCCGCTGGTTGTAGCGCCTGCCACCCACGTTCGAGCACCGGCCTCGACGCAGGTTCCCACTGGGAACAGTGTTCCCTTAATAATCAGTCTCCTCTCACGCGTAGTGCCACAAGGGGAACGTGACGTATCCATCGCCTACGGAGTCGACGACTTCGGTGATCTCAAGAAGGACGCGGTGTTCGATCTGTGTGTAATTGTAGGTCTGTTTGTACACGAGTGGTGTGTGTGGGTGCATGTGTAGAATGGGCATGCGTGTGTATGAGCAGATACTACAGCTGTACTCAGATGAGAGGAACTAAAAAAAAAACACTAATGGTAAATTTGATCGTTCTTATTAATTTTATCACAATCATAGTACAAAATATTCATAGTATTCTTGTAAATACTTACACTCATAGTACAAATTTCTCGTAAATATTAGTGTAAGTTATGTCGGAATAATACAATACAAAATTCTCATAAATATTCTTAATTAGTGCAAAATATTCATATTATTCTTGTAAATATTTACATTCATAGTACACGTATATCTTGTAAATATCAGTGTAAGTTATGCATGAGTAATATAATAAAAAAAATGTCGTAAATATTGAGTTATCTTTTTCCAAGGCTTATTTATTTATCAGATTAGCCATGAATGGGCCTTTGAACAGTGTGAAACCAAATATGTTAACATGATATCAAACTAAGTAACCTATATTAACATTGGTTAATTATGATAACGTGGAATTATGTTTGTCAGGTGGAATTTTTTTAGTGCACTCAGCTGATGTAGGATGAAAATTGATTTCTTCCTTTTGCAGCCTCGGGTCTCCAACTGCACAAATACAAAGTGTTCTCCAGCAACTTCAGTTTCACTATTTGTATCCAGCTGTTGGCTTAGTGTCTGATCCAAAGCCATGCATGGGAGATGTTCTAATTGATTTAGAGCACCTTTTTTCACTCAATTCTGGATGTAAATACATAATATAGTTGATGTTCCTATCAGTGTGCCATGTTAGATTATAACCTCTAGCTTGATTATTTTTGTTTCATGTATATTTGCCTTTGGTTCTCTGCTGCCAATATATGTATTACTTGTCAAACCTCAGCTATGGTTGACACTCCCAAATGTTAGATCGATATGTTCATTCCAAACTAATTTGCTTATCGGCGGATCTGGCATGGGCCGGGCAAAGAGAAATGTTTGTGCATATCCAATCATAGTTTCAGGTGCGATGCATGGCCGTGATCTATCAATTTGTTTTTTTCTTCTGTTGCTTCGTCTGCTTCTTAATTGTTTAGTGATAGGTAAGTCATTGGACATAAACTGAACCTGCCTTCTATGAGCCATGGCAAGGTCACGCGGCTTCAGTGATCTTTGACGTTTTCAGATGCGTTTTCAGGCTACAACATGGATATCAGTCTCCGGCTCTCCGCCGATGGCGAGGAACTGCCCTGCCAAGGTCTTACGACGGCTACGTCACTAGGCTGCTCTTACTGGCGCCGACGAATCTGTTTGGAAGAAGGCCATGGCTTCGGATAGAATAATGTTTCATCGAGAATGTCTATTTGCCTGCATAATTCTTTTGCATACTCTTAACTGAAATAGTATACTCTTATTCACGTTGTCTCTGCCCACTCGTATGTATCCATACTCCCTATAAACATGTATGCTTTCATACTCGGAAGCATGGTGTATGCACTTCATACTCATAAGCATGGTGTATGTACTAATACTTTGCCAAAATGTTTTTTTTTAGAGTTCAAGGGCCAAAGCCCCGGCCTTTCAATTAATCAAAAGACCATCGTGCAATATAGTTCAAGCATAGTAAGAAAGACGCCGCAGGATCCCCCTGAAGATACATAGCCAGGACCATACTCATACCACTCTCAGCTACCAGAACAGATTAGCCAAAGACATTAGCTATATGACAGATACTCTACTCCAACTCCATCGTTGCGTTCAGGGCTTTCCACCAGGTTGCCTCTGCAGGCACTTTTTTGAGAGACGGAGTGTTCTTCCAGGCTTCACTATCGCCTTCCTTGTACAGCTTCAGGAGTTGCTTGGTGGTGCTTCTGGTAGCCAAAGCGTTCTTTTTGCTGACGCTTTGATCTTGTTTACTATCTCCTTCAGATGTGTAGTGGAACTGCTTGGGCACAGAACTGTCCAGTTCTGGAGCAGCCCAGCAATTCTGTTTAGCAGCATCTCCATGCCCTTCCAGCCAGCATTCTGAAAACATATATCATTTCTAAGTTTCCAAACAGACCATATCACAGATAATGAAACCATATTTACTACACAGAATTTATTATTACTTAACCAACATTTCCCTAAATTAACCATGTTTTCTCCTAAATGAACACCAGTAACCTCAGACATCACAACCCAACATTGCTTAGCTACAGCACAATCAAAGAAAATATGTTGAACAGATTCTATCTCAGCAGAGAATAAACAGCTAATATCTTCCATTCTTTTCCTTTTGGTCAGATTGTCTCTAGTAAGAACTTTGTTATTAATCACCAGCCAAAGAAAACAATGTACTCTAGGAGGGATATTAAGCTTCCAAACAGCTGAAACATGAATAGGCTGAATGCCTCTAAAATTGATAACCTTATACAATGACTGAGAAGAATAGACACCATTACTGTTGAACTGCCATATAATTTCATCCTCTTCCTCTGTAAACTGAATAGTAGACACTAATTCTACAATCTCAAGCCAGTTCTGATATAATCTATCAGACACACATCTCCTAAAAGTACATTTAAGGTTTCGCCCATCCCACAACTCAGCTATAGACTTGTCTTTTTCATTTACAATCCTGTAAATGGGCCAAAACTGTATAGCTAGACTAGATGACCCAAGCCAATTATCTTCCCACAATCTGATTTTTCTCCCATTTCCTACTTTCCACTTGTATCCCATTCTAGCTGCTTGAGCAGCCCACATAAAACCTTTAAAAAAAATAGATGCTTCTATTGTTTTGGTTTGAAAAATGTTAGGATTCCTAGTGTTATATTTGAAATCAATAAACTCTTTCCAAAGTTTGTCTTTGTCTGAATTGTATCTTTTAATCCAAGAAGCCAAAAGACTAATATTGAGATCTCTCAAATTGGGAATACCCAATCCACCAAACTCCTTACACATAGTAACCATCTCCCAGTTGGCTAAATGATACTTATGTTTATCTACTGTATCATTCCAAAGAAAATTGGCCATATGGGAATTTAACAATTTAATGGCCCATTTAGGGAACTTTATAAAGGAAAGAAGGTATACTGGGATACTTGCTAAGCAAGATTTGATTAACAGGACTCTAGCAGCTAAGGATAAGAGTCTTCCTCTCCAGCCAGCAACTTTCTTTAACATTTTGTCCACTAGAGGTTGTAGATCTTCCCTAGAGAGCTTGTCATAATGCATAGGTACCCCTAAGTACTTCATGGGAAAGGATCCTAGTGGACATGAGAAGACATGAGCTAATCTATGAGCCTCACTGTGTTCTAAATTTAAAGGGACTAGCTCACTTTTATGAAAATTGATCCTTATCCCAGAAATTTGTTCAAACCACATCAGTACACCTTTGAGATTCACTAAAGCTGAATCCTCAGCTTTAGAGAAAAGAACTGTGTCATCCGCATATTGCAGGCATATAATACCACCAGGTCTGAAATCTTCCAACAGCCCCTTAACTAATCCTCTTTGTGAGGCTTTTACTAACATTTTTGAGAGGCCATCTCCTACTAGATTAAAAAGGAGAGGAGACAACGGATCTCCCTGTCTAAGCCCTTTCCCTGGCTTGAAGTATGCACTGTCCTCTCCATTCATTATGATACCTATTGAGCCCCCTACCACTAACTGTTTGACCCAGCTAATCCACTTTGCATCAAAATTCCTTGCATCTAGGATATCAAAAAGAAAAGACCAGCTAACTCGATCGTAGGCTTTTTCGTAGTCCAACTTTAATACGACTCCCTGCTCCCCTGATTTATGGACACTATGAATTAACTCATGATCAGTGACCACACTTTCTAAAATATATCTACCTCTAATAAAAGCAGACTGAGTGGGGGCTACTATCCTCTGAACAATGGAAGTCAACCTAAGGGTTATTAACTTGGAAAAGATTTTAAAACTACAATTCAACAGACTAATTGGTCTAAATTGTTTCATATTTGTTGCATCCCCCACTTTTGGGATGAGAGTAACCAGAGCACAATTAAGTCTAAACAAATCCAGACTACCTTTGTGGAAGTCATCAAACATATCTACTAAGTCTTTTTTTATAACATCCTAGAACTTATGATAAAAAAGAAAAGGGAGCCCATCTGGTCCTGGGGCCCCTTCAGCATAACAGCTGAACACAACATTTTTGATCTCCTCCTCTGAAAAGGGTGCTACCAGTAATCTATTCTCCTCACATGTAACTTTATCCTGGTCCTCCCAAAAGGATTGACCCATCCTAACTCCATACTCTCTTTCTTTTGCAAATAACGTTTTATAGAAGTTGACAGCTATTTGCATCATACTTTTCTGATCATACACTAACCCATTTGGTCCCTCTAAACACTCAATCATCTTCTTTCTATTTCTATAATTAGCAACAGCTTGAAAATACGCTGTATTCCTATCTCCTTCTAGAAGGTCTCTTTCTCTGGATCTTTGCCTGGCCTTGATTTCCTCAAGGGCCCAGATCTTATCCAGCTCCTTCTCTACTTGCCTAAACTCCTTTGTTTCTTCTATAGCACTTTCCAGGTACTTAAACTTCTCCAGGAGGGAAGCTTTGGATCTATTACACTCTGCTACTTCATTAGCTGCCCATCCCCTAATCAATCTTCTCAGGGTCCTCACTTTCACCTGCCATCTATCAATACTTTTAAGACCCACACCGTTTGTGTTCCATGCCTTTTCCACCATCCCCCTAAAGGAAAGTTTCTCTAACCACCACTTCTCAAATCTAAATCTTTTCTTACTAAAGCTGGAATTTTCTCCAGAATCCACCAGCAGGGGATTATGATCACTAGGAAGTCTGTCTAAAGCTTTGACACTAACTAGAGGGAAAGCTTGTTCCCAAGAGGTTGAAACAAAAACTCTATCTATTTTGGACAGGATAGGTTGGTCTTGGTTATTGGTCCAAGTAAACTTCTTATTTTTATCACTAATCTCAATCAAACCCCATCTATCTATCCAATTGTTAAAACCATCAGCCCATTTATTATTAATGACACCATTACTTTTATCCTTAGCAAACCTAACAAGATTGAAGTCTCCACCAATAAGGCAGGGTCCTGACCAGGATCCCATGACTTCCTCTAGTTCATTCAGGAAATCTTGTTTTTTGTCTTCATATGCAGGTCCATACACTACTATCAATTTCCAAGAAAAGTTAGTTTTCTTACAGGTTAGCATCACACTTATGGAGAAATCCTTAATTTCCCCCACCACCATATTGAAAACATCTGTATTAACTTCTACCAGAATACCTCCAGCTGAGCCTTTAGGATCTAATTGACACCAGCTAAAAGGCATATTACTTGCCAAATTTTTTAGGAGACCTAAAGATAAATCCTTTTTTTTGGTTTCCATAATCCCAACAAAATCAGCATGGAAATCTCTAATCCTACTACTCAAGGCAGGAACTCTGCCAACTTGTCCTAGACCTCTAATATTCCATAATAAGCCTATCATTTTCTATATTTTTTCTTCTTTTTCTTGCCTCCTACCTTAGACCAACCTACCTCCTGTTCCACCAGCTGATTACTAGTATTTCCATCTAGGGTCAGACTGGTTGAATCCTTTCTAGCAGGTGATTCCTGTGATCCACTACATGAAGTAATATTACAATTTTCTTCACTAGCAGCAATCCTACTGCAGTCAAGAGCAAGCATATCATCAACTAAATCAGGATTTCCATCCTCTACCTCTAAGCCAATCTCCTTGGCAATCATCTGAAGGTTATGTTTAGAAAGCTTAGCAGGTTTTGGTTTTAGTTTTATACCTGTCTGGTCGTCCAGATTCCACTTCCTTTTGGCTTCCTGGGCTAGTTCCATCATCTTCTCTCCATTGTTGACTATTCTGGAGCTCCTCCTCACCGGCAGCACCGGCCCCCACTGCTGCTTCTCCTTTCCTGTCTTTTTCTTCTTCAGATTTCCTACAGTGCCCTGCTGTATCACCTCAACATCTGGTTGGGTGTTGAGTGAACTCTCTCCAGTATCAGAAATTTCATTAGCACCTTGAGACTCTTGTGGGTTAACCATCTCTCCATCCAACATCTCCTTATCTAAGCTTTTTCCACCACTTTTCAGGACAGCATCTAGATAGCTTTTTTTGCTGTTAGATAATCCATAAACCCACTCTTCAGGTAGCTGTAAAGTTTCCTCCTCTCTTTCTATCTCATACTCATAGACATCAGCTGGGTCATCTTCTGGCACATCCTCATCATCTAATTCCATAGCTTTGAGAAGAGAAGTACATTCTACAGTGTAGGTTTGGTTAAGAAAATCAGCTTCTTCAAACTGTAGAGTTCTTCTAACTGATCTTCCAGGGTCAGACTTGTCACCCTGCTGGTCACCTCCTGTTGGCCTCCCCATTTCCTTGTTATTTCCTTTATCAGCAGAATTCTTGCCTTTGTCAGATTCATCCAACTTTGGTTCCTCAATTGAATCCTCCCCTCCTTTCTTGACCTCCACTTTTTCTCCCTCTTTGTCTGAGTCATCATCATAGGGTTCATCTATCTGCTCAAAACCTTCAGTGGTGAAGGAGAGCATATACAACTTGTTTTTGAAAACAAATATCCTCTGTTTAGGAATTCTCTTGGGATCCTTGCACTGGATCTTCACCCTGACCAAGCTAAAGAAGCTATTGAACAGACCTTGCCAATCAATTTCAACCATTTTACCCACACTAGAGGACAACTCACTCAGAGACCCAAAATCAACCCACTTGGGGGGGATTCCTTTGATCTGGACCCATACATCAATTAAGCTTCCAATTGGCTCTACCTCTCCATTCCAGACACTGAGAGATCCTACAATCCCAGGTTTCTTCATATCAAAGACTGAGGCCTTGCCAATCACTAGCTTCTCAACCTTCCTGTCAGGTGGGAACCTCACTATATAACTGTATTCATCTATCTTCTTCAACTGCCATGGCCATTCTTTATCAAAGTACTCCTTCAGAGTGTCCATAACTCCTTCTTCATCAATCTCACCTTCTTCAATTGTGATCACTCCAAAGTTATCCATTCCTTCCCAATGTTTGAACCTATCTTCTCTACTCTCAACATCAACATAGTAGAAACCCAGTCCCCTATTTGCACTGCCAAAGTATTGGGCAAGCAGGGGTGGCTTCATCCAGGCTGGGCATAATTCCACCACATGATCAACACTGCGACATATGAAGCAAACCTTTGGCCTATTGCAAGCTGAGCTGAAGTGGCCAATCTGACCACAATTGAAGCACACTACTTGGAGATTTCTGTCTTTAGTCTCATCACCTGGTTCCTCCCTGTGACCTACCCTGACCTCCTCAGATAGAGCAGCCTCTTCACCTTCAACACCTCTACCTTCCTGAGTTTGAATCAGAGCTCGATCATGGTTCTGTCGCTGGAGTTGCTATTGAGGTTGGGGTCTCCCTCTGCCTCTACCCTGAAAACCTCCTCTCTGACGTTGACCTTCAAAGCTTCTATTGTATCCTTGCTGCATAGGTGGATTGGGAAACTGCTGTGCCGGCTGATTTGGGTAGAAACCGAACGGAGGTGGATGTGGGTGGCCGAAGAACTGCGGTGGTGGTGCGGTTGGATAGGCCTGGAACTGATTCCAGCCTCCTCCTCCTCCCCCACCCCACCTCTCCCAATCCTCATCCTGATTCCTCCTTGGACCTCTCCCTCTTCCTCTCTCCGCCATGGACTCCTTCACGATCTGAACAAAGCTCTTCTTCTGCTCGTCTCCCCAGAACAGCTCCGCAAACTGCAGCCTCACCGGAGAATCGGACCAAGTATCACCCTCTCTCACCGGAATGCAGTCAACTGGCTTGAAGGATTTTGCCCTCCAGAGATCTCTCCTAATCCAGACTAGCGACTCAATCCCCTCCCGCCTAACCCTAGCGCCGCCAGGGGAGCGCGACTTGGGGAATAGCCACAACTGACCCTAGAAATCCTGTATCTCGTCGTCCTCCTCTGACGGGTGACGGGTCCCGGGTCTCTTCGTCCGTTCGGTTGCCCGCATCCGCCATTGACCCGAGCTCGCCACCTGCTGGTCACCTATCGCTCCACGTCGCCCCCAACGCGATGAGTGAGAGAGACGACGCTCCTTTTGAGCCGCGACACTCCTGCGCGGTGGGGTCCCCCTCTCACGAAACTGGGGCTCCGTCACTCTCCTCGCCGGCGGTGGACGCTCGTCGCCGGGCTTCGCCGGACCTCCGCCCTCTCGCCCGCTCATGATAGTCGCCCTTCCGGCCGGCAACATCGGCGTAACCGGTCAACTGATGAATGGTACTTTGCCAAAATGTTGTACACAAGATTATCAATTTTTTCTTTTAAAAAAATGCCAGTGAAAGTACATGCCCTATAAGATAAACACAAAAATAATCCCGAGTATGTGCATATACTCGTAAGAAAGTATACAAACACACACATTTAAACAAGTATGTACACATACTACTGTATTATACTGCTTTATGGGTATATGGACGTACTATATAGTACTGGTATGAAGGTAATATGGGCATACTCACTACGTATATGTTATTATTAGTATTAGTATGCACGTAAGCATACTCGTTATGGATATTTTTGCACGAATACTATTTTTTGCCATTTAAGTATATAATCATACAATCCTCAGTAGGTGTGTATGTACCGATACTCCGCTTTGCCTTTTAAGTATGTATAAGCATACAATCATATGAGTATGTGTATGTACATTATTTTAAAATTAACAGCAGCTAAAATTAGTAAATTTTCCACGTATACTAACCCAGCAGATGAGTTCCATCCGGCTACAATTTTGAAACGAGCTAAAGATGCCAGCGGCCGGCCAGCCGTAATTCAAGGGATTTGTTAACAGCGTGTCGCCACATTTTTTAATTGTCGTATATCCACACGTCACATGCAATTGGATTATATCCAAACCCGTGGAGATGTCACCGGCCCGCCAGGAGTTCCGCGTGGGACTGGCTCCACCCTCGCGTGTGTAGTATCAGACGGGAGTAAGGGAGTACGAAAAACGCACCCTATATATATACTAGCAAAACATGTCATGTGCGTTGCAACGGAAGAAAAATATTAATTATTTAAACAAATATTACATATCTATTTAGTTTTACCTTTTTATAAAAATTACATCTATAATAATTTATTTATGATGACTATGACACCTATTAATTAAAATACATTCTTTTTTTCTTGACTTGATATATCTTTTTTCTTCTTCAATTGTAAGCTACAATAAATTTTACTTATAACTTCAATTTTATAGTGTCCCATATGTTGGTGAGTTAGATGTTTTCTATTATTCCTTTTGAATTTTACTTGGCAGCTCTCATTGTTTTATCAAAAACTGTACTCTCAGAGATACATTTGTTTTATTAGTTGGATGACAAACTGCTTAAGATTTAGTTGAACCATCAGCTGCTCCAAGTTTCAACAATAATAAATCTTTTTTTCCTAACTAAAATTACATCAATAATTTTGTGGTGAAATATTTATTTACCATGGAAAGATTATAACCATATTTTAAATACCCATAATGATGTCTTTATTATTTATTTTCCAAGTTTTATATAAGAAAAAGTGGGAGACAAAAAATAAGAGAACAAAAAAACATGCAACATGGCGTTAGAC
The DNA here is from genome assembly GCA_015844335.1 of Chrysopogon serrulatus. Lineage (NCBI taxonomy): Eukaryota > Viridiplantae > Streptophyta > Magnoliopsida > Poales > Poaceae > Chrysopogon > Chrysopogon serrulatus. Next base: position 46,454 of record JADLZL010002890.1, read on the forward strand.
AAAAAAAAAACATACACACAAGAAAGAGAAATATGGAAACGGACAAATGTGAGAGATAGGTCCGGACTTCACAATTGTCAATGGAATTTTTTTTTTTTTTTTGCGCCATGTCAACGTGATGGGTTAGGATTGGAATAAAACAAAGTGACAAACGGACGGGACTGTGCAGATATAATTTTTCTAGGCATAAGTTTGGGTCAGATAGGTATATGAGATTTGGTGGACGCGATCCAATACGTTACGAATTCAAATCGGACTCTATATCGATTCTTGCTAGTTACATGCTATATATTTAGACTTGTATGGGCAAGGATCGTATAAGTCTGATCAAAAGAAACTCTTCATGATCCAGTATTTATGGGACGATAGACAAAAAAATGGATGGACGAAAAAAAATGGGCTGAAATTTTACCTCTTTATTATTAGGTAGAGAAGAGATATACTCCCCAATATTTTGGTCCGGTCATCCTTTAACCAATTCTGTGAATGTGGAGTCCGACTCTAACTAAACCTTTCGTGTCCTTCACCAAGTGATAGAGTCCTTAACAATTAAGGAGATATCCGTCAAATAAAAGGAAACGTGATAAGCTTTGTTAAGAGTCCACCAGCTTAAAAAAATAGAGTCTGGCTTTCAAATTCTTTTCTATAATACTGTTGGGTTGTTTCTATATTTTATACATATACCTATACCTATATTTCTAATACTAAAGAAACAAATATATTCTAATACTAAAAGAGACAAATATATTTCTATGTGTACAGGATAGTGTGGAGATGTGGCGAAACTTATTCGTGGATTTATTGGCACACGAAAAAAATAGATACTTTCTCTCGATGTGAAACATTATCTTAGACGCATCACTGAAAAGTCTATATCGTAGAGTATGTGAGATGCGATACCATTATTCTGTGGCTGTGTTAATTTCACGATCTTTGTCTTTACGACTAAATAAATATCAATTTCTAGCAACAGTATTTAATTTTATGGTATTGTTATCTTATCATGCGATCTGTGTGTTTTTAGATCAGAAGTTGTTGCCCGTAGCAACGCTTGCGGGCATGCTACCTAGTATTTCTAATACTAAAGAGACAAAATTTCTAGCACCTTTAAATTTTCGTCCAACTTAATTTCAAAGCTCTGTGTCCAAATCCGTTTCCGTCTCTGCCTTCTCCCGCTACCTCTTCTTTTTTTTTTTTCCTCCGGCTTGTGGGTTCCATTCGTAGGGGTCTCAAGGAAAGTCCCACCTCTGCCCTCCCGTGATGCTCCACGTAACTTTCCTATCGTGTGTTGTCTTTCCGTGTTTTTTTTTGGTTGTTTCCTGATAAAATAACAACTCTGCCTTCCGTTAGAAGGATTAGATTAAAATAAATAATAAATAAAGTACTGTGGGTCTTTGAAACTTTGACCTTACATACATACATACATACATACATACATACATATAATCTAGTTATATCGAAGATTTATATAGATACAGCATGCATATCACTCGTGGTCCCTTGAAGGCGCGCTGCGCTGGGGTCGCGCAGCCCTGATCCTTAACAGCGCTTCCCTCCTTTGTGATTCATCACTTTTAGGTACGCCTTCATCGCTTTTGGGGTTGCTCGTTCTTTTTATCTTCGTCACCATAATACGCCGCTACTCCCACTAGCGCCGCACCTCTTAGCAGCCAACGTTTCCAGAACGGAACGTCGGTGTTCCTCTGCTCACCGCCCTGCGTGAATCAATGCAAACCGCAAACGTGGCGCGATAAGCTAGCTATGTCTAATATCTCCAATCATGTTATGTTATACGTGGTGAGGAGAGCAACAAGGAAACGGAAGGTTTACATACCTTAAAGCAAGAAAATTGTTATGGAAAAATTCGTGCATCATGATGAACGTATATATGTAATGGAACTAATGACTTAAATACAACAAACAAAAGTATGTGTATATGTAGATCCAAATGGTGGAGTACTTTACCATGCTGCTGGCTTCTGGACTTGATCGCAATACAGTACCGCTCCTCGGTGGTGTAAGACTGATATGGTCAAAGGATGGGGGAACTTGTAAGATTGATATGCTCAAAGGATGGCGGAACTTGCGTGCACTTGCTATATATTGTAGTATATATCTTTGAGTTACGGGTGCCCGCACACATGTATTTATATACTATACATATATATGTAGATATAGATGCTAATATCCGGTCCGTGCAAACCGAGGAGCTGTAGAGGACCGCTGTTTGTGGTGAGACTTGGGAAGTTACCTTGGAAGATGCCTTGATGCTAGTGGACATGGGAACACACATAAAGTAAAGCATTTTGGGTGGCCGGCCAGATGCCTTTTTAACTATCATATCGGGCGTATATGATTCCTAGCTTGCATAGATTTTCCTGCAAAAGGAATCATATCCTTTGCTTTGCGTGGAAGGACAAACGGCATCATTCTATCTGTTAGGACTGAACATCGATGGGATAGATCCTCAGAGTAGGCTTGCTAATAATGGGGATGAGCCCATTCCTACCTATATAGGGTGCGTTTGGTAGAGCTTCTCTACCAGCTTCACAAACCTGTTTTCAGCTTCTCCAAATAAACGGGTCCGAATGAAATAACTTTTTCCTTAAAGCTATTTTTTAGCTTCCTCTCACATGCACAATTTTCTAGGTGAATCTGGGTAAAGCTAAAAATAATAGCTTCTCTCAGCTTTCTCTCAGCTATCTTCCCTAAAAAGCTATTTTACCAAACATTTATGAAGATAGATTCAACTCTACCGGTAAAGCTGTTTTAGAGCCAAACCCAACAAAAGCTAATTCACTAGTGAAGCTGAGCTGTATCAAACAGGCCCGTTCTATCAGGATGATACCATAGTCCACCCCCACACCACCACACACAGCCAAAGAAATGAACTAATGAAACGACACGCCCCAACCTACCTGCCATGTAATGGTACGTTGAACCCATCGGTACCAAGTCCGCATCCAGGAACCGGGAGCAATGGCACTCACCAAGCTATCACACCAGGAGGCTCAGGAGGGAAGGGATGACGCATATGCCACAAGTGGCATTGTTGTGCTTGGCCAGCCCCAGCCCACCCACCCCTCCGTTCGCCACCACAACTGCAACCCTCATTGTTGCCAGAGATCCAGTACCGCAACATGCATAGGCAGCCATCAGCGAACTAAGCCATCAAGAACCGAGACCTAACCAAGAAGACATTGATCTGGTTCCACACCTTCAACTCCATGAAGGTCACCGCACATGCCTACATACAATGCCACCTCTGGATTTCTCTGAGCACCCATTGCCTGTACCAACTTCCCAAGCGCCACATCCCCCATGCCACGTCATAGGCCCCCTCTGCAGCAACCGTAGCCCACGTTGTGGCTGAAAGCCCTATAAGTTTGTTTTTGTAGGATCGCTGGAAGGCCTACAAATTCAAGAGTGGCAGTGCTGCTCTAGCTGACACCCGAGGCCATAGCTCAAAATCTACCCAATGTAAATTAGTTCTAGTACATCTCTGATGCTCCTGGGGTAGTATTGAGCCTGTTTCACCACTGGAATAAGGTCAGAAGTGTACACACAAGTAGATCAGGATCAAACCATAAAATCACCACAAACACAAGTACAGTAATGCAAATTATAAGAACACAAGTGAGACACTGATTTATCCCGTGGTTCAGCTCGCCACTAAGGCTTGCCTAAGTCCACGTTGTTGAGTAAGCCACTAAGGCTTGAGTTTCGCAAAACCCTATCCTCGTTCTCAAGTCAAGAGAATGAACTCTTGAGATGAGGGATAATTTTAGTTGGAGAGCTCTCTATCATAGTTTGGAGGGTCAAACTCTCAAGGATTTGCAAGGGGTGCAAGGGAGAAGCTTGGGCACCACCAACAGAGTGTGAGAGGGAGTGAGTGCTGTTTCTGAGCTGAGCAGAAAGCAAAATAGTCAAAGGTGACCACTGGGGGAGAAGGGAGGTGAGGGAAATACCACCTTCTCCAACGGTCATAACTTAAGGCATGGCAGTGCTGCTTAGGAGCACCACTACTACTCGAGCGGTAGTGCTGCCCGAAGTGGGGCAGTAATGCTTTGGCCTGTTAGCTCCAAATTGAAAACTAAAACATATGCTAACCAGGCTAGGTAAAAGAGGATGTTTGGTGGAATATTTAGCTCTTAGTTGCACGTTGAAGCTTGCGAATTGTATCCCCCTTTATAGTATGGCTTTTCCTAAAACTCAAATTCAAAATAAAATTGAAACATAGATGCCTTTGAGTCGGATGCCATGTAATTCCTTTGTAATTGGGGGCTCCACCATTTTGTGTATAATCCTCCTTTTGATTTTACCACTTTGTCATCTCGATAAATCTTTTTAGTCCCCTAATTGTGTGGTCATTATCACCAAAACCCACAAAGGGCTTGATTGCACTTACAATTTTCAATAATTGAATGACAACTAATGAACCAATGCTTTCAATGAGTTGTGTGATTAAACAAGGTCCACATGAGGAGTGGTGAGTAAGGATAAGAGATGGTGGAGATTATGTTCATGCCATATGGAGGAAGGCTCACACTTGGAGTGAAGAGGAGGAGATGAAAACAAGCCCAAAGGCAAAGTTATATGTTAGGTTTTCATTTTGCTAGCTAAGATGCAATAGAGTGCATGGTTAGTTTTACTATAATTAGTCATAAAATTAAGAGCGGAACTCAGTAAAACAGTTATCTAGTGCCACTAGATTTGAAATAACTTTGCATATGCATTGGACCATGTGATGTTGTGAGGAACCAAATGAAAAATGTTTTTGAAAAGCTAACTCAGTGCCTAGGATGAAGGTGTTCATGTTTGAACACATTGGAGTTAGCAAATTTGAAACGCTTGTGAAATATGTGACTTGGTGCAGTTTTTCTGCACCCACTAGAAATGTCTGCAACCCTTGGTTGGGAGGTCACTAGAAGATAGGATGTGTAGTGAGGACTTAGTAGAGAGTTGGGGTAGTCACTGGAAATCTCTTGTGGTGCCGCATTAATAGCACTGGAATGAACTGTTAAAATAGCAGTCCATGGGAGCTATTAATCTAGGCACCAGAGTTCCGATGAGTGGTCACCAGAGTTTTGTGGTGAACCCATAGAACTCTCGATGCAACTCACTCAAGAGGCTTTAGGCGCATCAGATATGTCCAGTGCCCCTCACCGTAGAGGCACCAAACTAAAGTGAATAGAGCTGTTGAAGGCCCGAATGGCTAGTTGTCACGGACCAAGGCTCTGGGTAGCCACCTGGAATCTCCGGTGGTTGCACCAAAAGCCGCACCAGAGATAGCGCTCATTGATTTAAATCAAGATCGATTCTCAGCCATCGGATCTTCGTTAAGGTTACTCCAGTGGGTGTTCTTCGTCACCGGAGATATCTGATGACCTGAAAACAGCCCACTAGTAGCACATAACGGCTAATTTTTTATGGGGCTTATAAATAGGGAGTGGTCAGCTGTTGAGCATTTTCTTGGCTTTCCATCTGATCACACACTCCCTTGAGCTCTTGAGAACACCTCCCACTGACTCTTTATCTTGAAAATTGATACAAAGTGAGATTAGGGAGATATCTAGTGCATTTGCTTAGAGAGTTTGCATCTAGTGGCACTAGTCCATCGTTGGGCCATGGATTTCTTGTTATTCTTGGTGGTTTTAGCCACCTAGATGGCTTTAAGTAGCGAGGATTGTTCATGCATGAATCCATCACCTAGAGACTCACCGCAATGTGGATGTTGGTTACCAGGAAGCAAATAAAACTTCAGGATAAATCTTATGTAAACTCTTGCCCTGATTGGTTTGCGAACTCTACACTAGTGCACTACATTCATATACTTGCTTGCGTGGTATTTGCTTGTAGTAGTAGCCCTCTAGTTGTAGTCATAGCTTCAGGCTGTGTTTGGTTCGGCTTGTGAAAAAGTGCTTCTGCTACCAAAAAGCAGAAACTAACCTAACAAGTGGAACCAGAAGCTCTTTTCAAAACCAGCTGCTTTCGTGTAGCACATTTTTTGTAGCACCTTTAACCCTGCTTTTGGCTTTCAGCTATCAGCTTTTCTAAATGGATCACAACTGTTTCAAGGTAGATAGATGGGATATGTTTCATAGCTATTTTAACCAAACAATTTACAACTTTTCCACAACACATAGCTCACAATAGCTTTTCCATAGCTCACAACTGACATCGTCTTTTTAACAGATCACAACTAAACCAAACAGAGTAGTGTTTGCCTCTTTGCTTGCTTGAGTGCACTAGTAGTAGAAGTAACTTGCTACTAGAATTGTTTAGGAGGCTTGCAATACTGCGAATTAGGCTAGGAAAGGTAGTTGCTATTAGGGTCGCTTATTGTTCTAACCACTTTGCTCTAGTGTTTTATTTTGTAGATGAATTTTTAATTGGCTATACACCCCCTCTAGCCATCTAGATCCTCAAGTGGTATCAGAGTCAACTCACCATTGATTTGCAAGGTTTAACCACCTACAGTGTTAAAGATGCAACCAATCATGTTGGCAAGCCACCACACTTTGATGAAATAAATTATGATTATTGGAAGAGGCGCATTCTCACATGAACAAGAAGAGGGATGGCTCATTCCCATAGGAACTCACTGCCAGGTATTGCATTGATCCAACAATGATATGGTAAGTGTCACTGCCGGTTTAAAGCATAATCCAATAGTGATATCTTAAGTTTCACTGTTGGTTTAAAACAATCGGCAAAGGCCACTCGGCAAAGAATACGTCAGCAAAGAGGTCTTTGCCGAGTGTTTTTTTTCGGGCACTTTGCCGAGTGCCCGACACTCGGCAAAGATCAAAATGAAAAAAAACCCGAAAATAATAGCAAAAAAAATTTTAATCGGGGGAGGGCCCCACCGACCAGCACCCATTCTTCTCTATCTAGTAGGATTTTTTGTAGCATTTTTCGAGACTTTGTGTCGAGTGGGATTCGAACTCACAACCTCACCCTCGCGTGTAACCTCCCCTACCACTGCACTACACACTCACTTGTGTTTATACTCTATTTGGATTCACTAAATATTATACAAAATCGAGTGAAAATTGCTTATTTGAGACTCTAAACGAATTCAAATAAAAAATTTGTCAACTACAAAGTTTTATAACTTTTCGAGATCTACAATTTTTATTTAAGAAGTTTCTCCATCCGAGGTTGCTTATAAAATTTGAATTTTAAATTTGAGCGGATTGAATCTGATTTAAGCGTGACAAGATAAATTCAAATGAAAAAGTTGTCAACTACAAATTTTCATAACTTTTTGAGATCTATAACTTTCATTTTGGGTGTTTTCCCATCCGAGATACTTTAAAAAATTCAAATTTCAAATTTAAGAAATGTGACTGTACTTTTCGTTAACAAAATTAATTCAAATTAAAAAGTATTCAACTACAAAGTTGTATGATTTCACAACACCTACATCTTTTATTTTAGTTATTTGATCATTTGACATAGTGGTAGGAACATTGTTCACAAATCTTATATATCTCCTCTTGCGGTTTAAGTAAACTACGAGAGAGATGTAAGATTTGTAAATAGATTTAATTTTACTTTGTCAAATTAAGAAATGGTCAAAATGAAAGTTGTAGATCTTGAAAAGTTATACAACTTTATAGTTAAAAATTTTTTCATTTAAATTAATTTACTGCTCCAAAATATACTCTGAAATATGTCTTTGCCGAGTGTAAAATAAAAAACACTCGGCAAAGACCTTCTTTGCCGAGTGCTAAAAAAAAAATAACACTTTCGGCAAAGAGGCCTTTGCCGAGTGCAAAAAAAAGCACTCGGCAAAGAACTCTTTGCCAAGTGCTTTTTTTCGGCACTTGGCAAAGAGGCCTCTTTTGCCGAGTGCTTTTTTTATTTGCCGAGTTTTTTTCTTTAGCTCTCGGCAAAGAGCTCTTTTGCTGAGTGCCCGAAAAAAAAACACTCGGCAAAGAAATTAACACTCGGCAAAAAGCCGGATTCGGTAGTGTCGATGATGTATTAAACCGCCGGTGACACTCAAGATGTCACTGTCGGGTTATGTTTTAAACTAGCAGTGACACAAGATATCACTGACATATTAAATTTTAAACTGACAGCAACACTTACCACATAATTGCCAGATCAAGCGTCAACCCGGCAGTGACACTCCTGGATATCACTATCGATTCATGCTTTGACCCGGTTGTGGTAGCGTATTATCACTGCCGGCTCACCTATTAACAGGCATCGATAGGCCACCCACATATTGTTTATTACCCTCTGCTATAGTTTTGCTGAAAGGGGTAATTAATGTGGTGAAAGGGGTAACCGGACCTCTATAAGAACCAGATCTTTTTGGTGCTTGAAATAAAGCACGTTGGCATCAAAAATTCGTGGCTCAAGATCTGAGTTCTTGTTGACTTCTTGTTTCGTTTGGTTTTTCCTCTCTCAAACCCCCTTCTCTTGCATTTTGGATGATTTCATTTTTCCAGAGATTTGAGACCGATTGGGGTGGCTAGAAATGTGCAAGGACCTTAGAGGAACATCTTTACCAACTGGTTTGGTTAGATTCCTCATGCGGGCTTTTGAGAAAACTTAAGAAAAGCCCTATCCGGTATGGGGGAGTTGCGATTTACTGAGTTGCCTCGATCTTTTGGGGATAGTTTCTAAACTTCCTTAGGAACATCTCCACAAATTTTGAGCTCAATCGGAGTTCGTTTGATCGAGTTTTGGCTTTTTTTCTTTGTTGGCTCAGGCTGCTGAAAACAGGTTGTGCGGAACTTCCATGCCAACTTCGGCACCAGAACAACAAAGTTCCGTGTTCGCGCGCTAAACTTCCACGTTCAAGCACTGAAGTTCTACGGTCTGGGGGTTGATAAGTGATCTTTGGTATGGTTCCGAGGTGTTTCCTTGATTTGCTCTTACTTGCTCTTGTTTTGTGGGTGTCCAGCTGTGCCCAGGAACTTTTTCCAGTCCTTAAGTCACCAGTTGGTTTAGAGGATTTGTTGTCAACTCTTGCTTCATTGTGATTGAAGTTGAAAGCTCGTTTTTGGGTTTTGAAGTGTTTCAGCGTTGAGCTTGGTTTTCTTCTGCTGTGAGTGTCCCGCTGTGTTCTTCGATCATCATTATCGAGCCACCAGTCCAACAGTAGAAACGCTGGTCAGCAGTCAGCCCCTAAACCATACCAGTATGATTCACGATGAAGAATGCACATAAGATAATTGACGTTTGACAAAGTTCAGCACGAGCACGTCATAAAATAATAGTTGTTACATCGAACAAGCAAATCAAACTAAGCACACATGTCCTGAAAGCATGAATGAAGGAACTAAAGGTATGAAATCAATTGGCACACAGCTGAGAAAGAAATGTGAAAGCAAACACGAAGTTTCAAACAGACGAAGCAATCCAGCAATACTGCAACAGCTCCAGACTTGGGTTGATTACGAAGAAATCTCCTCGGTTATCATGTGGTCGACGTACTGGCGGATGCACGAGCAGCACTCTCTTTTCGTTCTTCTTCTTCTTCCTCCTGTTCTTTTCTTCTTTCTTCGTCGCCAGGTGGCTCTGTCATGATGATCTTGTCAGCCAATGTCTCCAGCCCCATGGCTGACCAAAGCAGCCAGACATAGGAGAGGAACTCCCCACCATGTCCCAGGCTCCTGGCGTGCAGGTAACCTGAGCAACGGGCCGCAGAGAAGCAGAGCATCTCAACCCACACACCATCTATCACTTGCCACCTGTCATCTGCCCCAAGGGCCTCGAGCGCCTCAGCTATCTTCTTCGCATGAATCAGCAGATGGCTGAAATTTTTCTCACCTTGCTTCGACTGTGATAATATCTCCTTGATGACATCGTCTTTGGGAATACACTGAGCAATATCTTGCGCCTTACTGGTGGGGACACCTTTGTTCTCCCTTTTCTCCAAGATGGCTGCGATGTAGTCGCTGGCTATGTTGAAGAGACCTGACCTGGCACCCGGCACCAGCATCTCAGGGCGGATGAAAAGCAGGTAGGCCATGTACTTGGAAATCTTCCTTGAGAGATACGCGCTGTGCTGCCGAGTCTTGTTGTTGTTGGCGCTTGAGCCTTCATCTCCTCCTCCTTCTGCTTTTGTTAACATGGCTTTATCCTTGTAGTAGCATAGATCCGTCGCCACATGCCACATGAGGACGCTTTCGTCGAATGGCACCATTAAGCTTGAGGCCAGATCACTCCATCTGGAACCACGGTCAGTAATGTCCAGCTTGTGTTTGTACTTGTTGAGTGCCCACTGGCCCCTGAGATTGTTGAATCCCCTGTAAGATATAGGTCCATATATGTAGCTGTTCCACCCATCCTTGACGTGCTTGCGCACACGATCAGTGATGTCTCTGGCTGCAGGCTTCTGCTTGACATGCCAATGCTTGATGATGTACTCCCGTATGAGGTAGGGCCGTATGAACCTCCCAGTGGCCTCCTGGCAGGCACAGAATGACATGAGGCTGCCCTGGGAAACCATTTCATGCCAGTTGGCACGGAACTTGTGGAAGAAGGGCACGAAGGGGAAGAACTCATGCACAGCAGTGAGACAGAAGAGGATGTATGTAACCCAGACGTCATTCACGTCGTAGCCACCCTTGTGGCTCTTGGCGAAGAGCACCACCGACGTCAGGGTCAGGAACGGGAGCGACAGCTGCAGGCATGTGCCGAGCAGAGTGAGGGTTACCCGCCGTTTGGTGTAGAGGATCATAAATGTGCTGTAGATGCACTCCTGAAGCAGCTTGTATGAGTCCAAGTGGCTGAACAGGAGGAAGAATTTCAACTCTTCGAGCCGATCAGAATATGGACGAGGCACGTTCACAAACATCTTGTATAGGAAACTGACAGGTGTGAAAACATATCGCTTGTTGATTTTTTCACTCTTTTCGACCTTGTCATGGTGCCGTCTTGCGCTTCTTACGAATTCTCCAAGAGGAGTCACATCTGGTCCCACTTCCACGTTTCTCCAATCTGATTCTTCGTCTGTTTCAATGTGATGTACCTCTAACTCTTCTGCTGTTGCTGATGCAGACTCTTGGGGAGAACTTTTTGTATAGAAAAACCACTCGTCCAATTTGTCTGGACTGATAATATCCATAAAATAGGTAGTGCACCATCTCCAGCTCCAACCAATCCATCCTTCCTTCTCCACCCTTCTTTCCATCAATAAAGCTGCGGAGGCCAGCATGTTGTTGAAGCTAGCTCGCTTGAGGGACCATGGCTTATAGCTGAACTTGATGATGCCAACGACGAAGAGCAGAACCGCCGCATTTAGCAGCTGCTTCTCGCCTGACCACCAGTTGCAGAAGACGTACAGAGCGACTGCCACCTGGGGAATTACAGAAATATACATGTTGTGAATGTGATGAATTACAAAAATAACACCTTATCATCGTCCAACCATGAGGCAACTTTGGAAAGTCATTTTCTCCATCGGAGAACGACGAGATTAGCAAAGGTCATCTATGTACCCAGAGAACAAAAGATTATTACTAACGTCGTTTCCTGGTAGAACGATTCTATTTTTGCACAAAGGGAAAACAGTTTTAGTAAATCGTCTATCAAGGAGGCGATACTGAGATATCGTTCAACGACTTTGAGTTCCTCCAGCCATTCCCAATATAATGGTTTATAGGATTTCAAGCTTGTTTGAGCAATAATCGAAATATGTGTTAAAAGAAAATAGAGAAATAATATTTCATTGTACTATAAAGTTGTATGCCTGTATTTGGCAACAGTGTTACATTAGCACAAATATAACGTGATGGCGTGTCAAACTCGATGGAGCATTGCCTCCGATCCATTTTGAACGTCGACAAACCAAAATAAATTTTAGAATAGAAAATTATATTACAGTACTTGTGCATTTTTGTTGAACCTCATATGTTTGCCCCCAGCTTCCGTAAGTAAAATTAAACAGAAAATGACAATTTGCAATGGCATGTGCAGAACCCTAGATTACTAAGGTAGAGGCACTTTTGTTAATCCTAACATGCAGGTGCGTTAGTTCCAAGAGTTTAAATTACTGGATGTAGTGTTAAATCTACTGGGTGACACAGAAGCTACACCCAAACAAACTCTTGTTTTCCAAACTAAGGATGCCCTCAGCATGCGTCCCCTGATTCTTGATATACACCCAAAGCATTCCACTAGTTGTCGCCATTTCTTCCGCGTGACATCATTCAATTCCAAACTAAAATCAACTGGCTTACGGGAAATAGATTTCATAATAAGATTGTATAAAACCTAAACGGTATGATGAATCCACCATTGCAATCAAACACGCCTACATATAATCACGACTTTTGGAAGTCGCCGACCTTATTTTAGGCATGTCGGCTACCCATTGGACAAAAGCTAACGTTGTCTCCTAGGTAAACGATTCGTCATCTTCGTTGTACTGTACAAAGCGATTTGTAGATCAAAGATTGATATCTCAATTTCGTTCCATGCAAGAAAGATAAAAACAAATTATTTATGTAAATCTGCTGGCCTGAGACATATTTATGTAATAATGTCTGTTAAAAAGTAGTAATAAAAAAAGAAAACAAATTATCTGACCTGGGAGACCAGGGTCATGGCATGCCGCTTCCACAGCTCGTTGTCCTCCAAGCTGTAGGCGCTCATTGTCGTCTGCCCGCCGAGGTGGATGAGGAGGACCGGCGCCCAGAGCACCTCCAGGTCGCTACTGCCGCCGCCCGAGCCACAAGCCGACCGCTGCTTCTGGCGGTTGAAGAGAGTAGCCAGGGCGTAGATCGCCAGGGCATCCCCGCCTACATACGCCGACCACACCAGGAACCTCAAGTAGCGCAGCTTAGGAGACCTGCGCACCGAATAGGCGAAGTAGAGGCTCATGTAGACGAAGAGGCTGCCTAGCACCAGAACGCGCAACTGCCACTCCTGCCACCACTGCATTACATTGCTGATAGCCATGCTTATAGTGGTGTGGTTTTCTTCACCGTCTCTCTTGCTCAAGCTCTGTCTGCCCTAGCTTTCTTGTGCTGCCTAATGGCTGTACTAACCCCTCTATATATATATATATATATATATATATATGGGTAGATGCAATGTTAGCCTACACGCTACACGGTACACGGTCGGTCACCCTTCGTTTAGCGAGTAGTCGGATTATACGTCTGATTAAACGGGTCAAAAAACGGATTACACGGGATTAAACGGATTAAATGGCCTACACGGCCAACACGGTTGACTACTGAGTAGCGTGTACACGCCGTGTAATCGGCCTACACGGCCGTGTAGGCGAACAGGGGGTAGATGTCACTGGTACAGAAAAGGTCACCACTGGCGGTTGGTACCCCATTTGCACAGGCGTTTTTCAGCTCCGCTGCAGAAGAGGCCAGTGGAAATCATCAATTTCTACTGGCAGTTTCCATAATAAAACCACCAGTGGAAAATTTTCTCATCTTTTTTTCAAAATTTAAATTGAAACCTATTTATATATATATATTAAAACTAGTAAACCTATTATATCATGTACGATTATGATAACATACAATTAAATTTTATCATATATTTATATACATCAATTTACATCGCATATGAGATATATACATCATACATGTATATACATCAAAAATTTTTCGTAAGTGTTTTAATAATCGTCTCGACTAAGATTCAGCCGACTAATCTCGGTTAGCGCTCTAAACTCCGGCTTTCCTAATTCACTGCTAGCATCGTGATATTTTCTTTTTCGTGGGATGACTTCTTTCAGAATGAATGAGCAGAGATCATCAACTATGTTGCATCGCCTTGTCTACTTGATAGGCCTGAAAAGAAAGTTTATAATTAAACATCATATATTTACACTTGACAATAGTACATTTGCAATATTAATGATAGAACATTATACATAACGGTTATTTATACCTTATCAGGGTTCTTAATGTATCGTCGGTTCTCTCTCATAAATTCGCACACGTAGAGTCCACAGTGGACCGATCCAGGTGGTTGCTTGTGGCACTATATAATGGGCAAGTTATTATTTAATTGTTGAATCATCCTATATATTGTACATGTATGATATATATATTTATAAATTTACGTACCGGTCCGTTATAAAGTACATCCAATGGCTCTCCATGTTTCAAAGTGTCATACGGTCCGCCTTTGAGCTTTTATATGCCCTATGATCTCGAATAGAATCACCAAGTTATTCTCAAACTCTCAAGGATAAAAGAAAGTATACATATATCGACTTACCACTCTAAGAGTGTCATGAATGGTGCATAAGATTTAGAAGAAAAATTCACAAAGTCTACGACTAGCTGTTGACGGTGGATAACGTCAACTTTTATTAGAACTTTAGACATGAAAAGGCACATAAATACACACTAGTCTAAGGTTTTTAACTGACAATTTCCACGAGTTTTGTATATTCTATATTTTTTAGAAATTATTTCAGAAAAGCATAAAAAGAGGGATTAGAATGCATAATTATCACGAAACTTATCCGTGTCGGCAAAAACACCGTCATCAGGCTCGGGGAAGGATCTAGAAGACACTCGAAGAAGCGGGACCCACAGGGGAGACCAGGTGGGGGGCCGGCCCACCCTGGCGCCGGTCGGCGCCCCTGTGGCATCGGCCGCCGCCTTCTGGAGTCTTCTTCCTATGCTTCCTTGGCACCCAAGCAAAGCATCCCTACGTCGATCTAAGGTCGGTTTGATCCGACGGTGCACATAACATGAAGACGCGGATCGATGACGTGGCAGTTCCTTGCCCCCTACTCCACCTCGGTCTATATAATGATGCCCCAAGGCCCCTATAGAGGCATTCTACACCCTGGTGCTTCATATTCTCTACATAATTAGGGTTAGGGTCCTTCTAGTTGATCTAGTTCTAGTTCATTTAGATGTAGCAATTAGGAGAGACTAGTTCTTCTAGATCTAGTCTTGTTTAGATTAGTAAGAGAGATAGAGTAGAGGAGTAGAGTTTTAGAGGAGTTTCAACATGTCGGCGCTTCTTCGTAGCTGTCTTCGTCTGGATTCAGCTCCCTCACCCAGAGCTGCGTTCTGAGGTACTTCTGTATTCAATATTCCGATTCAACTAAGCAGTTGTTCTTATTTGTTCTTAAGTTCACAACTCATATTGAGTGCTTTGATCTTGGTCATTACTTGATTGGAGTAGTAATTCGTAGTGTAGACGTGGTGTCAGCGCTATGATTGCTTGTGGATGTCCCCTGATTAGCCGGATAGTGGTAGCTCGCGAAGGTGACTTTATAGCTTCGTTGAATCCTCTGTAGTCCACTTCCCGTTGATAGGGACTGATAGGCTTATAGGTTCTTGGTAGGAGAGAACTTCGATTTGTTCTTATTCAGGATACTTTGTTAGTTAGAACAATATTATACAAAGCTTACCGGTTGTCGAACTAGAGTTCAATAGCTATTTTCTCTTTCTTGATATTATCTAGCCTAATTGTAGGGTTAAGTCTATAGACTTTGTCATCATCAACAACTGTTCTGTGGATACGATATTTAAAACCTCCGAATAAAATGTGACGTCGGTAATGATATCTGTGCGTTTGCGGATAGTCTTACTTAAATATTATTTAATGGAGTGCAATTAATTTATACCAACAAGCATTTTTGGCGCCGTTGCCGGGGAACAGTTTGCTGGTTTTGACTTAGTATAGCTTAATCTTGTATTATACTTTTATTTTTTCTTATTTTATCCTATTGTCTTCATTATTTTTGTGTTCATCCTTATGGATGCTTTTAATTCTATTCCTATCTGTCTTTATGGCATCTTGAAAAGCTTCGGGCCACCAAAATCTAATGAACCTATCATAAACACTGGTTATGAGCTGCGCCCATGTTTAATTAATATGATTTGGGATAAACCCTTCTCGGAAGAAGGTAACGAAAACCCATACTCACACCTACGAGAATTCGAGCAGACCTGTGCATGCTTGCGCATTGCTGACATGTCCGATAAGACTATTAGATGGAAGTTTTTTTCCATTCTCCTTGACTGGAAAAGCTAAACATTGGTATAATCGAGCCGTAGGGAGTATGCAAGGTGTTTGGAAAACATTATACTCTAAATTTTGTTTATATTTCTTTCCCATCCATAGAGTAGTTAACCTTCGGAAAGAGGTTCTAACTTTTAGGCAACTAGAACAAGAATCTCTTAGTACATCATGGGATCGTTTTAATGAACTTGTTACATCTGGCCCTAACCTTGGTTTTTCAGACCCCGTGCTTATTCAACACTTTTATCTGGGTCTTACCAAGAGTTATCGGGAATCCCTTGATTTATCCTCTGGAGGAGCCTTTCCCTATTTGCCCATAAGTGAAGCAAGAGCTATGCTCAAAAAAGTTGCTTTAACTAATTCTAAGCTCCTTGATGAAGAGAAGGACTTATCACCCGAACTGGACACGGAAGTCTTGGTAGCTAAAACACAATCATTCTATTCTCAAGATTTAGCTATCAATCCTAAACCTTTGAAATTCCACTGATGATTTAGACTTCCAGTTAGCTAAGATGCTCGTAAATCAATACACATCAAATCTTCTCAGAAGAGCATCTTGGAAAAAGTGTCGTCAACTTCCTTTCCCTCCTGAAAGACACTGGAAAGAGTTCAAGGATGGCATGTCGAGTGATGCCATAGAAGGAGAGCCAAGCCACTTTGGAGTAAATTCTATCTTCTCCCTTTCTATGCCCACGAGTAAATGTCTCTGAACCCATCTCTAAACCCATCCTTGACCCCAATGAATCTTTTTATGCTCTTTTATTAAACTTCATAATGACTCTAGAAATCCATCAAGACATCCCAAGAATAAGAGTCATGAAGATTATAGGAATGCCCAAAAAGAGTAACGACAATGGCAGGAATGCATGGAACATACTAGAAATACATATGCTATTGTAATGAGAATGGATGGAAGATGACGAAGCTTTAGCACTAGCATCTAAACTTGGTTTAAATTCAAATGGTGAGCTTAAATCAATTTCTTTAAAAAGCAGAACTCACCCAAGTTTAGAGAAAAACTTTAAACGAGAACAACCTTGGAGACATCGATTCATGAGAAAACCTAGAAATAAAATAAAACATCCAATAAATGTCATAGGCATGAAATAAAAGATACAAACTTGTTGCCTATAGACATCCATACGTAAAAACACCCGTGATTTTTGAAAAGGGAGATCATATCGACGAGCATGGCGTTATTTCATTAACACCCTATCAGATCCATGGTCATACAAGAAATCTCCTGAATCTTTTGGTCTCTCTAATATTACCACACACGAGATCATCAACCCCCTCTTTAGACCTGTTCATAAAATTTTTGAAGGGATGGTTGTAGACGCATATGTTTATCATAAATATTATAGACCTCGTTGTAATCTTGATATAGGTGCACAAAGGCTAATGTTCTAAAGGAAACCCCTTCACCAACTGGATAATCAGAAGGTTTCCCAAGAACAACTTTGTATTCAAAATAACCACTCTTAAAAAATGAATTGAGCTTGCACCTTTAGCATATAAATATAATTTGTTAAAATATTCCTTTGGTATTTTTGTCACTAACCATTTCAGGTTTGAAGTGAGGAAATGACTAATGGTAGCGCCAGGTATAACTAACCTATCATAATGCAATATTAATCCATCCAAACCTAACTTTGCTTTGCAAAATTTTAGCTTGGGGGAATGGCCTTATTTAGAAAATCCTATGTTGCTAATATTGGTTGTCTCTACCTTTGTTTAATTTGTTAATCATGCTCTTTCATCTCCGTTCGAATAACACTCGATAAACTTTCATGTTACCTTTATTTGCTATAGTATGCTTAAGGTTTAGAGAAATTTCATACACCTTTTGAATTAGGCATGGTGCTTAGTTTAAACTATTTTCTTGAGTCATAATTAGACAAGGTGTTTAGTTTGATTTTTGAACCAAGAGGTGTGTTGATTTTACTTTCAAAGGCTTTTTGAATTAAGCGTGGTGCTTAAGTTAAAATGCCTTCCTAAATCAAATTAGACATGGTGTCTAGGTTGATTTTTGAACTGATAATATACTGTAGTAGACATTGGATATTTTGTAGACTAACCCCTACAGAAAATTTTTTTAAATTAATTTGGGTAAGTAATGAGATGAAATTCAGAGATAAGACAGGGCACATCATGAACTTCAATAACTTTGTAGAAGAAGACACAACTCATTCATCATGAATGAAAGAATTGTGAACATCAATGGTTCATTCACTTTATCTTCTAATGCAAGTTACTTTGCCTCAAGCCATGTCTATATAAAACATGATCTATGCTAAAACAATATCAATATTATCTTTTCATTAGCATAGACAGAATAAAATAAAATATTGGACAAGCAACCTGTGTTCAAAAGTTATATACTCCTTCGGGTATGTGTTGTCCACTAATCTATTGCAGGCACAATAATGACTGGAGTGAAAAGAGTCAAAAAAGATGGCAAAAGAATGAGTGCAACAGAGGAGATAAGATGTCTATAAACAATTCAAGATGCAAGAGAAAGGACCACCAATCATTTACCCTTCATCACTTAGTGTCGTCACGCTCTAATAATGAAGGTAATGTCCTAAGGTAAGTGGTCACTGCTCTCCTCTTGATCTTGGTGTACACATAAATACAGACACAAACATGTTAGAGTTACAACTTAATTGATTAACCTAATTAACTCAACATGCTTTGTTCTTTAAAATTATTTGTGGTACCGTTCTCTTAATCTCAGTCTTAACCAAACAAGCTACAATATTATATTCAATCTTGGAAAAATGGATAATCCTTCCATTGGTTAAGCAATTTCATTCTTTTTCGCCATGTAAACTAAAATGCAACAATCAATGCTTAATCTTTTGATCTTACCACTCATAAATAAACAAATCATGTAACACCAACTTTGTCTCGTTCAATGTGCCTAAAGGATGGAGAAAAATAAATAAAAAAAATAGATTTGGTTCTGTTGGTGTTTTTCCACCAGTAGAGCCCATGCACTTGATCTCCACCTTGGTTTTGCAAACAGGACAACATGTCGAGCAAAGTTTATTAATTCTACAAGTGAAAGTTCTATGAACATGCACACTGAGTAAAAGATGAGGCCAGCTGCTATTAAAGCTCTACTTTAACCTGCTGGCTAAACCAAAGAACAAAAGTGACATTACCTTCACTAGAGGTATACAACTATCAAGACCTCCATCTCTAAGATGGAAAGATACACAAGAGTGGAAGAAGAAGTCCTGTCGGTAAACTTTAAATTTTATGTCCTTGCCATAAGGTAACATGGTAGTTATCTAATTAATTAGTATTCCTATCTACATTAATAATTTCACTTTAACATATTCATCTTCATAAATATTAAAAAATAAAAAAATCTTTATTGCTTCATTTACTGCATCATAAAATATTAAAAGTCACACGTGAATAAACTTGTGGTAACCCTATAGGAATATTTCTTGTGGTGCCATAAAAATGATAATAACATCTGTGTTCACTTTCTTGCATTATGAAAAGTCTAAGCCCCATAATAATAAATATTCTCTATGATGGCATAAGAATACAACTACATATCATGCACACATATTTAATTTCTACATAATTAAATTAGAAAATCCTAAAAAGAGAATCCTGCTAGAACTTGTCAATTTGAAATGAACTCATAAGAATAATCAATTACTTATTGGCTGATCACTAACCTCTTATTAAATTCAAGCCTCGAGTTTTGGTTTTCTTGTTGGAGTGTAATTATGCAGAAACAACATTATGACAAGGAGAGAGTCTATTAGTGGCACCTACTAGGACTGCTGCTGGTTAGCTCACTCTAAAGATCATCAACACCAAGTATTACAAACATCTAGCTTGGGGGAGGAGCATCCCCTAATTATCAAGTAACTATACCTAGGCGATTATCGAGTCTATTTTATGTAGTCATAAAATACCAAAAATATATAGGCACATGAAGGTCCATGTCTTTAGAGTCTTGTGAGTCCAATAGAAATAAAAAGATGAATAATAAATTAAAACCAAACAAATATACTTATCTATTTACTAAGGTGTGATCATAGAGTGTGTCTACAGTCAGTCTAGTTTAGAGTCAACTAAAAACTGGAGAACATTAAAATTTTATCTTGGAGATGATGAATAGTTGCTCTACCGTAATTCCTTTCAAGTGCCTAGATTTTAACCATGAATTCTTCTGAGTTTTGGACATGACTACTTTGGTATAAGAATTTACTCTGAACCTGAAATTTGTGGAGGCATATGCTTAAGCTAAGTCTAGGTAATTGATTGATATGATACATAAAGGTCTAAACTGCTATTTATCTTATTTCTAGCATTACTAAGTTCTAAAGATTTATTTTAAAAACCCAAAATCTTACATGATGAGCTCTTGTATGATAAAGTTTGAATTCCTACCAAAGCCATATATAATACATTTAGAGTTAGAAAAATCTTTGCGCATTCATGCTTTGCTTGCTTTGTATTGAGTTTAATCAACCTTTGTTGTATACCTTATAAGAGTCTTGTCATACTTTTAAAATTAAGATCACTTACACACTCCACCCACATATGCATTACTCCTACTCTGGGATGTAAGCGCAGTCATTTTCACTTTCATTTAGATCCACCTTAAAAATGTTTTTTCTCCTACCCTGGGAGTAAAACACTCAAAAATATACCCTACAGGACAGCCCCCATTTAATTGCTCTAAGTTCTTATTATTATCTCTCTAATTATTTATATTCAAAGGATGCATGTGGCTATGCAAAAGTATTGAGAAAAAAAAGAAGAAGAAAAAGGGGAACAAAAGATGGACAAGTGTCCCAGCAATCAAAACAATGGGTGCATAGATGCCTGCCTCCCAGATTAAAAAAAAAAAGAGGAAGAAAGAGAGAATAAAGATAGCCCATGTTTTTTCTCGAAAAGTTCTAAGGAGGAAGTTATTTTTAAAAGAGCAAAAGTAGAATTAGGATTAGCCACTAAATACCATAAATACACCTATCCACCATATTCTATACACATGCACATCTTGATTTGATTGTATGCCTCGATTCTCTGTGGATCTATTATTTGACTTTACAACATAAGAATTGCACGTATGCTCATCCTAGGTATTGCCACTCCTATAAGCTCCACTATATATATCCTTAGTTGTAGGAAGGCATGACATTATTAATGTCTTAGTGAGATCCATAAATACCATATATAATAAGAGACTTGAGGGTATCATACAATTAAGCTCTGAGTTTTATTTTGAAAACTTATAAAACTCTGGAATATTGGTACTATGAAGAATTTAAGACATAGTGCTTGACTTGATTGTTCTATCTTTCGATTGCTCAAAGCATATGCAAAAGCTGGAAAAGCTCCATAGTTAAAGGTAAAATGGGTAAGTTTGAAAGTTAGAGCAGTTTTGTCCAAACCGGAGGAAAATTTATGTTTAAAAGCAAGTGTGCTTAAAAGAAATAAAAGTATTGCAGCAACTCCCTGATCCAAATATTTTAATAATTAGGCTTAGCTTGTTTGCCAAGGGACTAGCAAAAGGTAAGCTTGGGGGGAGTTGTTGACGGTGGATAACGTCAACTTTTATTAGAATTTTAGACATGAAAGGCACATGAATACACACTAGTCTAGGATTTTAACTGACAATTTCTATGAGTTTTTGCATATTCCATATTTTTCAGGGATTATTCCAGAAAAGCATAAAAGAGGGATTAGAGTGCATAATTATCACGAAACTTATGCGTGTCGGCAAACACCGTCATCAGGCTCAGGAAGGATCTAGAAGACACTCGAAGAAGAGAGACCCACAGGGGAGACCAGGTGGGGCCGGTCGGCCCCACCCTGGCGCCGGTCGGCGCCCCCGTGGCATCTGGCCACCGCCTTCTGGAGTCTTCCTCCCACGCTTCGTTGCCACCCAAGTAAAGCATCCCTACGTCGATCTAAGGCCGGTTTGATCCGACGGTGCACATAATATGAAGACGCGGATCGATGACGTGGCGGTTCCTTGCCCCCTACTCCACCTCAGCCTATATAATGACGCCCTAAGACCCCCCTAGAGGTATTCTACACCCCGGTGCTTCATATTCTCTACATAATTAGGGTTAGAGTCCCTCTAGTTGATCTAGTTCTAGTTCATCTAGTTCTAGTTCATCTAGATGTAGCAATTAGGAGAGACTAGTTCTTCTAGATCTAGTCTTGTTTAGATTAGTAAGAGAGATAGAGTAGAGGAGTAGAGTTCTGGAGGAGTTCCGGCATGTCGGCGCTTCTTCGTAGCTGTATTCATCTGGATTCGGCTCCCTCACCCGGAGCTGCATTCTGAGGTACTTCTATATTCAACATTCCAATTCAAGTAAGCAGTTGTTCTTATTTGTTCTTAAGTTCACAACTTATATTGAGTGCTTTGATCTTGGTCATTACTTGATTGGAGTAGTAATTCATAGTGTAGACGTGGTGTCTGGGCTATGATTGCTTGTGGATGTCCCCTGATTAGCCGGATAGTGGTAGCTCACGAAGGTGACTTTATAGCTTTGTTGAATCCTCTGTAGTCCACTTCCCGTTGATAGGATTGATAGGCTTATAGGTTCTTGGCAGGAGAGAACTCTGATTTTTGCTCTTATTCAGGATACTTGCCTAGTTAGAACAATATTATACAAAGCTTACCAGTTGTCAGAACTAGAGTTCAATAGCTATTTCCTCTTTCTTGATATTATCTAGTTTAATTGTAGGGTTAAGTCTATAGACTTTGTCATCATCACAACTGTTCCCTGTGGATACGATATTTAAAACCTCCGGGTAAAATGTGACGTCGGTAATGATATCTGTGTGCTTGCGGATAATCTTACTTAAATATTATTTAATGGAGTGCAGTTAATTTATACCAACACCAGCACCCTTCCATCGCTACGATAAATTATAAAATAGAACCAGTAGTCCCTGCAGGAATCAAATTTGTGATGATGCATGTGTAATGGAATTATTAAGTTGATGTATGTAAAGTCCCACTTAGCTAAAGTTGTATGGGGCCACTACACATTGCCAGTTTTTTAACCTAAGCAATGCGTCTCCTATGTAGACAGCGTGTTTGGCTTCAAAGTTCTTCTTTAACTCCTCTATTTTCTTCTTAGCATCTTCAGGTGTTAACCCCTTCAAATCATCGTGGCCCCACATCGATCGAGAATGTGTGCTGCCCCTCACATATTTTTATTGGACTAAGATACCCAACCCTTTCACTTTCATCACAACAAGGATCTAGACTGCAACACATCTCCTCCCCATTATATTGCATTCTGTAAGGCGCACGTGCATGTTGGACTTAGAAAAGCATGTTAGTTGACTTGGTACAACTTACTAATAGTAACACTGCAAACACTGTTACGAGCCGTACATCGAGTCTCTAGAGGTCCATCACCAGCCACAAGTCCTCGAAGATAACTATAGCCTTTTTACGGTCAGAAACAAAACCATTTGTTGGTATACAAATGTTGTTCACATCGATGCCAACACCAAATGCTCTCATATACCAGTCATGCATCCGTTTTATACCTGTTGGGACCACTTTTAGTTTCTCCCAACTAAGTAGAGGCCTGCCCAGCACATATTTATTAGGGACATTTTGGTAATCATCCCACGTTGGCTTTTTTATCTCTATGGTCTTTACAGTATGCTCTTTTGCTGAATTCTCCTTCCCTTTCGCTGACTTCTCCTGCTCAGCCAAGTCAACGATACGTGACTTGCGGATCATTCCAATCCCTTCCAAAAATTTGGCCGCGCCGGCAGCTTTTTCTTTGGCTCGAAGGGCGAAACCAATTTGGGTACCGATAATTCCTTCTTGGCTTCGACGTGTATCTTCTTTTGCGACAGCGGCGGCGACAGTGGTGTCAAAGTCGTTTGTTCATATTCGTTTGTTGGTGGGAAAGCAGTGTAATTGAGTGGCGATGATGGTGGTAGAGATTGTTTGAGAGGTGATGATGGTGGTGGGTTTGGAAGAGACTGGGCATGTGGTGATGGTGAATTAGAAAGAGGAATGGCAGGTGATGATTCCTGAGTTAGTGGTAGGGCTTCAGAAGATTGTGGGTTAGGAAGAGGTTCAGAAGTTTTAGAAGATGGTGGTGGCTGACTCAACTAGACATCTCGTCGAGGACAAAGGATGAAATTTTGGATAGCCCGTCCGAGTGTCTCAATCCCTCGGGACTAGGGACTTCTTGCAAGTCATCCTCGTATCCTTGGATGACCATCGATACTTCAACTTTGTAGTACTCTTCTAGAATGTCTATATAATAGAATTCACGTCCTGGGGTCGCAAAGCCTATAGCTACTTCCCTCGTATGAATATTCTTGATACCATATCTTATGAGTAGTTTACAAAGTGTCAGTCCAACAATGTCATCGACTGGGTAGTACTCCTTGTTTGCCATAGACGCCATACTACTTGGAACGACTGCAGATTGTGTGCAAACCACCATCTGTTGACCGGGTTGTGTTGCCACTGATGGCATCTGTGGAGCCTGTGTGCTCATCTATTAAACAGACATTGCACTCGCTAATTGCTACATGAATTCAGGATCAGGATTTGATAGTATACTAGACATCTTTGAGTTATTTTTTAGCCTCTTCCTCAATCACATCCCTCATTGCTTCCTTGTATCTATCGTGTTTCTTGTACATTTCTGATCACTCATCACTGAATCCTTCTTTCCGTCCCAACCTTGACGAGACACCTCGTATATGATCAGGATGCTCAGGGTTACCCAGACCAACACTAAGGATGTCCCTCTCCCTTTGTGGTTTGAATGTTTCTTCTTTCTCCTTGCGTGCCACAGCAAAAATATTTTGAGCTGGATCTTTGATTGTAGGGGAACCACCACACCAGTCTCTGCTTTTTTTTTTTTGTGCAAGAAGCCAATTCGTGCTCCTTTCACCAAGCATCTCAGATAGCACCGAAGCTCCTGCCTTCTTTCTTTCAAACTTCTCTGCCCACCATTTCGGAATCTGACAGTTGTAACCACCTGAGCCAAGAGGGTGGTGGTACTGTTTCTCTTTGCTAGTTTAGAAGCAGCTTCACTCTTTTTTATGAAGTCAGGATCGGACCTCTGCTCTTTGAAAACCTTCCACTGGCCTATTGTAATCTTATACTTTTTCATTGAGTCCAACCCTTTCTTGGCATATTTGGTATTCAATTCTGACCTATAGTTTCGGAACGAGATTGCGAACAGCCTATATACATACTGTTGCATGAGATCATTGATCCCGGCGGCAAAACAAACCTCTCTGTCAATATGTTCCATATATCTGTCTTCTTCTTATTGTCACATCATTCCACTTATGGCCGGATTGTGATATCAAGTTCATCCCTAATTAAGAATCTAATTGCGTTCCGAAACATGGCTGGCACCTCTTTAGGGCTTATGTCAGATACCCTATATGTTTTTTCTGGTTACTTCTTCGTTCCTCTATCACCTCATTTCTGATCACTCTGTTTCCTTTTCGATTTTTCTCGGTGGTTGTCTCAGTCGTTTCTACTGCATAGCCGTGTGGCACGTCTTCTTCTTCCACAGCTATATCGTGCATTTGAGACAATACCTCCTGTGTCCATTACAATAGGTAATGCATGAAATCATAATGGATAAGTATATATAGCCATTATAAATGACTTGTATCAGATGTGTACTAGTTTTATCTCATCTAGTGTTGGATCATAGTCGGGGTCAAGTTGTTCAGGACGACGAGTCCTATCTAGGCTAGGACACAGATCGCTTGGACTATGATATCCTTCGGCATCTGCATAGTTGCTATTGCTTCAAGAACCCATCGACATTGAATGAAAGCAAACCCTAATTACTTATGCTATCATTTAAAAAAGATCAACGAATAAGAATCCCTAATATCAAAGAATATAAAACCCTAATTAGAAAACCAAATTAGTGTTTATATAACGACAATTAACTATGTAATATATTATTAATTAACCCTAACTAGCTAGGAAACCCTAAATACAAAACCCTATCTATGAAACCCTAAATATGAAACCCTAATTACTTATGCCATCATTTAAAAAAGATCAAATAATATGAAACCCTAATATCAAAGAATAATAACTTATGCTATCATTTAAAAAAAGATCAAAGAATAAGAATCCCTAATATCAAAAAATAATTACTTATACGGCGTGGAGGGGACGATGAGGCGTTGGCGGACAAATGACGAGGCGCGCGGCGGTGAATTGAACGAGGACGTCAGCGGGACGGAGCTTCGATGGCGGCCGACGAGGCGGTGACCTGTAAATTAATATGAAACACTAATACTTATAACACTATTAATTAACCCTTATTAGGAAACCCTAATTATGAAAAAAAGAAATAAAAACAAATTAATTATAACCCTAATTAAGAAAAGAAAAAATTAACTGATTTATTAAGAAAAGAAAAAAGAAAAAAATTAACTAAATTATAACGCTAATTAACCCTATTTAGGAAAGGAAACTAAATTAACTAAATTATATTCCTATTAACTAACCCTAATTAACTAAATTAGTTCTAAATTATAACCCTAATTAACTAACTTATTAAAAAAAGAAAGGAAAAATTAACTAAATTATAACCCTAGCTTATTAAGAAAAAAAAAAAAAAAAAGAAAAAAGGCAGGGGAGGCCAGCCTGCCGGGCCCAAGACGGCCCAGCATGGCCTGCCCCTCTGCCCAGCACTCGGGGCGCCCGGCGCCCGCTTCCGCCGAAGCCGATGGAGCACCCACCGAGCTCGACGCCAGTGCTCGGGGCGGCACTCGGCAGCGAACCTCGGGCGTGGCGGCAACGGACCTTCAACGGTGGCGGCTTTTCGGCGGCTTCGGCTGGCGGGCGGCGCAGAGCGGTAGAGGAGCGCGGGCGGCGACTTCAGTGGCGGAAGGCAGTGGCTCGGTGATGGAGGGGAGCTCCGGCGGCGGCTCGGTGGCGAGCGGCAGGGTTTCGGCGATGGAGAGGAGCTCCGGTGGCCACGCGGACGGCGGCGGATTTCGGCAGCGACACCGTATTCTTCTTTGAGTTCGCACCCACCAGACTTAGAAATTTTCGCATGCCCGCCCTCCAGATATATATATGACACCAACCATCTATAGAAATGGTTTCTACTGATACGGTTGACTATACCAATCGCCTGTAGAAATATCATAGAGCTTTATACATAAAGTATATATTTCTTTTTTAAATATATATCTAAATATCATAGAGCTTTTATACATAAAGTATATATTTCTTTTAAATATGTATCTAAATTGTATAACTTATAAAGTACATATTTCTTTTCCTAGCCACTCGTGTGATCCACCGCTCCTCGGCGCCGCTAGTCCTCAACTTATAGTCCCGACACGCAAATCAAAGGAGCGCAACCCGCCGTCACCATTGAGCAAAGGTATAGCTCCATCCATTCCTTTTTATTCTCTATGCATGAAAAATATCAATCTTTCCTACTCTTTAATCTTCTTTTTTTTTTTTTTTCCAAAAGTACTATATATATATATATATATATATATATATATATATATATATATATATATATATATATATATATATATCCATGGACTCCCGATAGAAGGCCATTGGGGCAGCCATTCACATAAATGGAGCAGTAAATGACTTCAGCTTTATGCCTTTGGACGCTGAAGTGTTTATGGCAAGTGCTGTTAAACTATTAAACTAGTACTCCTATGCCACTACTAACAGCTTCAGCAACTTCTTTGTTCGATTGATTTTCTGATATTTTTATGTACATGCTTGGACAACACGTGTGATTTCTCTTTTTTTAATCTTTACCTAAACATTGTAACCAGCCTTTCTCCCTTATACTAACTCTAAATTGGGTGATTCTTTTTTTAAAATTTTTGAAATCATGCCCTATCAATTTTTCCTAGTCTTGAATCTTCTTTTTTATTATTTTCTCCAAAAGCTTTATTCTATGTACAAAGAAAAGGACTTAAAATTTTCCTTTTTGTTCTCTATGCATAAAAAATCTCAATCTTTTCTAGTTTTTAATTTTCTATTTAATTTCTTTTTTCCCAAAAGTTTTGTGTTATATACATGCTTAGGCTTCTCTATGCAACACTAAAGAGAGCAATTCATGAGAAACATATAGAAATATATAAGAGTAGTAGTATAGTTAGAAATTATAACTGATAAATTATTACATAACAAATGGAGTTTTGCTTAAATAGAATCTAGCCGGCTACTGTTCTTTCTTCTCCATCGTGGTACACCCAGGGTTTAGAATTTTATGGGATGCTACGCTCCACATTCCTTATCTTCAAAGGATAGTCTGTAAAGAGAGCATCTTACTGAACTGGTTAAAATCATCCAGGTCAATTGCACCATCTGCTCCTAAAGCTTGTTGCTTGCTAGGGAGAACTACATGTTTGGGCTTGTCGGTATTGTTCCTCTTATTCTTAGAAATGATTTGTTCGGCATAGAAGACCTATGTAGCATGGTTAGCAAGGATCCAAGGATACTTACTTTACTTAGATCAAGAACACTGAGCCCATGACTATCCACTGTGACATGTTTGTCCTCAACCCATTGGCATCGAAATACGGCGTCTAAAATGAACTGTGGTGTAGTTCCCATATGTCCTCATTGAAGCCAAAGTATATAGTAATTTCATCCGTATCATCTATGGCCTTGCACCAAACATCACTGTTTTGTGTCATGCTCTTATTATCTCTGGAATTGGTATAAAATGTGAAACCACTAATGTCATAGGTGTACATGTTGTGACCTGGCGCGATGGTCTAGCTGCCAACTCCGCCTTGATAGTTTGTTGCTCAATTGTTTCCCCATCTGGAATGTTCTTTTCCATTAGCCATGTGGTGAATTGACGCTTGTGTTCCTTCATTACCCAATTCTCTGTTTGCCCATGGCTATGATCACATAGCTCATGTGTTGCTCGATCAAAGGCTCTGTTATCGAGAGCTAATGTATGATGCTATGATACGCCTCGAGGACAATATTGTAGTCTAACGGGATGAATGATTTACGTTCCATCCTTCCACTTCCATATAGCTTGCCCTCATGTCGAGATGGAGGTAAACCTATTGCAATCTGGTCTTTTAGAAAATTATTGTAGAATGGACCACTAGACTCAATAGCCTCTTCAGTAGTGTACCCTCTATCATGGCCGCCTCAGGACGAGCACAAGTGGATATATAGCCGTTCAGTATTGACATGCAACGCTCATATGTCCATATCTTATGCAAATACATGGGACCCAATACCTCTATTTGTGGCACCAAATGCACCATAAGGTGTACCATTATATCAAAGAATGATGGCGAGAAACATATCTCAAGCTGTGACACTATCTCCATTGCGAATTCCTAAACAGACTTCAACTCATCACGGTCAATTACCTTCTGTGATATCTTGTTAAAAAAGAAGCACAACCGTGTAATTGCCATCTTTAAAAACACTGGATTTATAGCCCTGATGGCAATAGAGAGAAAAGTTGTCAGCATTACATAGTAATCATGTGCCTTGTAAGTGTAAGGTCTTTTATCGACACAATAAAACTTTTGTTGGAGCAGAATCTGGATGGAACCTTCAATTTCTTTAACCACACACATCGCATGTTTTTTATCGGGGTTTAGGTTGTACCTTGCTGCCGGGAGGTGGTACTTTCCATTGTCAAGAAAAACCGGATAAAATTCATGCTTTATATCTAAATTTACCATGTCCAGACGTGATTTAAGTCCTTCATTCGTCTTGCCCTTTATGTCCAGCAAGATGCCAATTATGCTTTCAAACATATTCTTCTAAACGTGCATACCATCAATTGCGTGTCATACGTCAAGCTCTTTTCAGTATGGCAAATACTTGAAGAAAATTGACATCTTCTTGAATGTAGCCCCCGGAGTTGCCTTGACATCCTTTCTTGCTTTTCTATCTTTTGTCTTCTTCTCAAATACAAACTTGATGTTTTAACTATCTCAAAAACTCTATGACCTTTAGTGTTACCTGATGGAGCAGTATATTTTAGTTCATCCATATTGTCGAAATACCCATCCATCTTTTGCAAGCGGCACCTGTGTCCTTTTGATAAGAAATGCTTGTGCCTCATGTACACTAGCTTGTTGGATGCACTGAAGGACACATAAAAGATTTCATCTAGGCATACTACACAACTGACCTTTCCCTTAAACTGGCCTAACATTACAAAGAGAGAGGGTAATCATTGATCATAACAAAAATAATTGCTCTCAATGTGAATGACTCTTTTTGGTATTTATCCAATATGTCAACACTTAATTCCTACAACATTTTCATTTTCTCCATTAAGGGCTCCATGAATACATCCATGTCAACACCAGGTTGTGTAGGTCTAGAAATAAGAATGGTTAACAGAAGGTATTTTCTCTTCTGTAACAATTATAGAGGGAGGTTATAGATGGTGAGAATCATCGGCCACGTGCTATGCTTGCTGCTCCTTTCAGTGAAGGAATTCATTCTGTCAATACACAGTGTGAATCTAACATTGTGTGTCTCCTCAGCAAATTTTAGGTGGTCATCATTGAATTTTTGCCATTGCTTGCTATCGACCAGATGTTGAAGTTTTCTATCATTTTTGTGTTTATTAGAAGCATGATAAGTCATAAGCTCTGCATTCTCAGGATTTGCGAACAAACACCTCAATTGATCAACCACCGGAAGGTACCATATTACCATAGTAGGAACCCTTCTCTGTGTAATAGTCTACTTCTTTTTTTTCTTTGCTGCTGGATTTTGATCCTTGTTGGGTCTTCTTTCTCTCCTTCCCTTTAGAAACAGATGTTCTTCTTGTAGATAGCCTTTTTTCCATATTGAACTGACTTGCACTACATTTTCAACAGTTGTCTAAGTCTTTATAACCACCTCGACACAGGATACAATGATTTCTACACATGTGAATCTTCTAGACACCTATAGTAATCGGACCGATTAGCTTCTTTGCATAGTACATATTAGCAGGGACTTTGTTCTCCTTTGGAAGCATATCTCCGAAAGTACTCAATAATGCATCGAAGCTAGCATCAGACCAACCATATCTAGCTTTTAACATCAACAACTTAAGCACAGACCGTAACGTCATGAACTCTTTGGCACAACCCTCAGTCTCATCGTAAAATGGCTCTGCTGCTGCCTTCCTCAAGGTTTCCATACCTTTCATGAAGAACACTGATAGATCCGTATAACGATGTAATAGTGCATCTATGAATTCTGCCTCTTCGCTGTTTTCATCGACTAAATGAGCCTTGTCGCCTTCATTTCCTCCAATGAATCCATTACCACTAACATTTGGCAAAACATGTTCTTCCAATGAATCCATCATCGCTTCATTCCTTTGCCATCTGTTAGGGATGAAAACGATCGAAAGCTTGATCGATAGAAGGCCAAATCACTTTCATTTCTAATTTTCTTTTTTGAAAATGAAAATGATAAGATATTGTCGGAATCGAATACGGTATCGATATTCCAGTAATTTTGGAAATGATAATAGTCGATCGAAGAATACATCAATAACGATCGAATTCATGAGAACGATATCTAAAAAACGATAAACACGTCAAATCGTATAACATAGAAAGAGCAATATAACCCGATCTATCTCAAATAACAATTAATAAATAAAGTCACAATTAAAAAGACTACGAGTTATAGGTGCGATGACGTGATTTACTTGGCTGATCAATTGATTTTTTGCCTTCTTGGCTTCTTGTTCCTATACGGACGATATTCTGCCGTACAATTCCTTTTCATAAAACATGTGCTTACAGTACAGTGTAGATTGTGTGTAAATCAGCAAGTATATAAATAAATTAGGATTTAAAGCCTTTGAATCGGTAACTACCGATAGTAAATTCCCGGCTAAATACGGAAATCTTAAAAACGATCGGAAGAGGACAAAATTATTTTCACTTTCATTTCCGTTTCATTTTATCATTATTATTTTTTTTTTTTTTCGGTTACCATTATCATTTCCATTTTGACTTAAAAATTGAAAAAAACTCGAAAACGATCGCCGGAAATCGAAAATTATCATTTTCGTTTTCATCCCTACCATCTGTCAACAAGCATATCTGGACCATCGACGTCAACATTCGCGAGGATTTCTTTGTTGTATACGGTGCAAACCTACAATCTTCATGCTTTGTCCAAATCAAGTAATCCTTCATAGATCCTCGGCAGATTAGATGACAAATGATTGATTGTGTGTCATCAAATATAACAATATTTTTACAGTTCATGTAAGGACAAGCTATGTGCTTGTATGCGGGTTCTCTAAGCATGCATATTAGCGGCATCAATGAACCTATGGACCTCGGGGATGTATGATGGATCTACTCTTGATAAATTATATATCTAGAATGACCTCTCTATCAGTTACTTGTAAATACTATAACGAATTTATTATAATTAATAGAACTCAAACATGATTGTCTAGAGATATTAATTTACTAACCTTTGATGATCAGCAACATCTTTCCTAAAATGAAGATGAAAACCTCCCACTCGTATATTTTCTAAATTGTAGACCTCGAGGCTAAGTTCCCTAAGTATTGGAGAGAGGCATATTAATTAATTAAACAAACCTACTAATTAATTGGACTCTACTAATTAATCAAACCTAATTAATTGAACCCTTGTTACTAAATAAACAAGACTAACTAATTAAATACTACTAATTAGTTAGACCATAGTAATTAATTAATACAAACTAATAAAATAAAACCAACTAATTTATTCAACTCTACTAATTAATTGGACTACTAAATATTGGAGAGAGGTATAGTAATTAATTAAAAACCTACTAATTAATTGGACTACTAAATAATTAAACCCGATAAAACTAATTAACTAAACACTACTAATTAATTAAACAAAAATAATTAATTAAATTAAACTAAATAATGAAACCCTAATAATTAAATAAAAATAATCTTCCTCTCTCTAAATAAACCAATTCATGAAACACTAAATTTATAGTGGATAAACTCTAATTGAGAAACAATCAAGGCAAAAGAGCTAGGAGAGACATCATAAATCTATCTTAAACAACCTCATCTAAGGAAATAAAGACAAAAACTAGCTATTTTTCTCTCTCACTCATGGTGAAACCCTAGATTCAAAAAGTGGCTGAAATTGAGCAAGAATGGTTAAAAAAGAGGCAAGAGAGGCATAAACTAACCTTTCTTAGCAACCTCCTTCCATGACTTGAAGATCAAAATATTCCCCCATGCATTTTATGAAATCTAGACCTCCAAATCACCTCCCATGGAAGGTTGGCTGCGAGCTATAGTTCTGGTCGGGGAGGAAGAAGGGGTATTTATAGGAGATTTAGCATCGGCGGTTTGCTAAGAAAATCGCCAGTGCAAATGGTACCATTTACACTGGCGGTTTTCTTAGCCAACCGCCAGTGTAAATGCTACATTTGCACTGGTGGTTTGCTCGAGAGAACCGCCAGTGTAAATGATACTATTTGCACTAGCAGTTTTCTTAGCCAACCGCCAGTGCAAATGTGTTTCCACTGGTGGTTCTTAAGCTAGGCCCACGTGCTTATTTCCATAGTGGTCCAGTAAAAATGAAACCCTAGCGTCAAGAGAAATGATTTCTATACTAGTGTGTAGCACTACTTACTGAAACAGGACACATGCACCGTGATCTAAGAATTTGTGTATACCCCACCACATCAGGACCATTGGCCACAAACACTAGTAATACAAGAAATAATTTTTATAAACGCCTTTTGTTTCTTTTAAAATAGCTAGATCATTTTTAACTAGCTCTGAGAGCACTGTAGCTTTAAACCGCCCTTGACTTAATTGACACTGAAAATATATCTATTTTTAGGGCTGGTCGGTTTAAGAACCGTGTCCAAAAAATATGATTTTCAAGGATAGTTGTTTATGTGAACAACCCCTCCCCTTAACATAGCTGCAGCGCAACTTTTCAAATGAATATTAAAATTTTGTAGAGCTTGATGAGATCTAAAGTTTATAGTTGATGAATTTTCTACGGCCAGTAGTAGGTACCCATCACTACTAAAATGGTGGAGTTTTTCTAGTGTTTTTAAGTAGTAGTACTACCACTAGTAATAACATATGGAAATCTTTTCACTAGGAGGCATTTTGGTAGAAAAAGTTTATACTAAATGTTGAATGCTAAAACACTAGTAGAGCCCTACATCACTAGAAGATGTTGTAGATTCTGATTGTGCATGATATTGATGCATGCCACTTCTTGGAGCAAAGACGGTGTGATAAGCATCTGCGACACTGTGTGGCAGGTTTTAGTCTGTGGTCCACCGCTGTTGTCTGTAGACGACTTAGTTCGACACACAAGGTGTGTATGTGGCCATTTGGCATGCTTCCCTCTCACATTTATCCCACCTCCTCCCTCCCCTCTCGTCACTTTCACCACTCATCAAAGCACCGCAGGCACACAAACTAGATGCTGTTTAGTTTTTCCAATATATTTCACCATAATCTATGATTAGCAAATGGTTTTACGGTTACATTACTGATATTTTTCATGAACTGATATCAATTTTATCTAAAACGATGTATAGAATTTTTTTAAACCTTATTTAAATGTGTCTATGCATGCAAACTAGGTGATGGCACCATTTGTTAACTTTCTTAATCATGGTAAAACAGCTATAAATTTGATGTAGCCCCATTTCTCAAGGCCAAAAAAACACCAGGGAATTAGCGCCACATGTCGGTAAGGGGACATTGAAATTGAACGGTTTTGGTAGTTGAGGTACCAAACTTAGACAAAGACAATAGTTGAGGAGCTAAAAATAGACTTCATCATGCACTCTAGTTTTTTCAGATATTTATGAACTTTTAAATATTTAAATTTGCTATTGATAAATATTTATATGTATCAATTTTTTTTTGGGAAATACATAGTACAGACAGACACTCACAACGCACCCACACTCACCTCCACGAATGCATGCACGTAATCCCTATGAGCACCTCTGTAATACTATGCCGATAGATATCGAGATTGACAAAGTCAAAATAGGCACCTCGTTGTCGATGGAAACATCGCCTATCATTGAAAGCAAAAATGTTGTTAAATCCTGAAATAAATCCAAAAAAATACGAGCACCCGTGTCAAGTCGAGGACTTGAACCTAGGTGGGC
The DNA here is from genome assembly GCA_015844335.1 of Chrysopogon serrulatus. Lineage (NCBI taxonomy): Eukaryota > Viridiplantae > Streptophyta > Magnoliopsida > Poales > Poaceae > Chrysopogon > Chrysopogon serrulatus. Next base: position 81,604 of record JADLZL010002890.1, read on the forward strand.
AGGTTAAATTATTTATCTACACTTTATCGGATTTTTATGACAAAGAGAAGTTTTCAAATTATAATAAACAGAACTGTGGTACCAAAATTTTCCTAAAAATATTATCTATATTATCAATATATACAACTTCAATTTGGGTTATTTATCCATCTGAATTCATTTGAACAATTTGAAAATTTTGAATTTCAAAATAGAACATTAAATAGAATTTTGGTACCACGGAAGATTTTTTTACTGTAATTGTATATCTCATAGAGATCTACAAGTTTGGTTTTTAGTTATTTCTACATCCAAGTTCATTCGAATAATTCAACAAAAAACAGAATTTCAAAAATCAATGAAATGGCCTTCAAATACATAGTTGTATACTTATCGAGATCTACAACTTTATTTTTAGTTTTTTTCTATCAAGTTCATTCGAATAATTCAAAAAATTTGAATTTCAAAAAATGAGAACTTCAAACATATAGATTATATTTTAAATAAATTCAGATTCATATTCAAAATAAAAATCCAATATATAAAAATCCAAAAAAGTGTGGATAAATATTTCAATACATACAGATATTGATCAATAAGTAAATTTGTTTTATATTTTTTTTTCATAAGTATCTGAAACAATAAAGTACTTGACTGAGTCCATTTTGGTCCCCTCAATTCTTACCTTTGTCTAACTTTGACACCTCAACTATCACAATCATTTAATTTCACAAGCAATTTTGAAATCTGAAGTCCCTTAAAATGAAGTGCACTCAAAATTGGGTTTTATTTCAAAATTAATTTTAAGGTGCATTAGAAATAATAAATAAGCTGATAATTTGTATGGATGCGTCTATTATCATTAGCAAACATAAAACTGTAGTACTTTGCTTTGAATGTTTTTAATTTAATTTCAAAATATAACCAAATTTTGAGCATTAGCGTTGTTAAGGAGATTTTGATTTTATTTGCACATGTATGCTAAGAAATTTCATGACGAAATACTACTTTTTAAACCATGAATTGGGAAGATTTTTTGCAGACTTTTGGGATACGTTTGGAGGCTAAATGGGTGGGGAGAATTGCCACTTAAGGCTACAAATCTTGTCATGCCAATTACAAGCAAAATGAGTCGTTCTTGATTTTTTGCATATATATATTTATATTAAAAATACAGAATTCTTGCAGGCTCCAAAGGTCAGAAAATATTTTTTTCTTTTTCTAAGATAAAACTTTATTACAGTTGTATGATGACTTCACCTGAGGTTTTTTATCAAAGGAATGATTTTTTGAAATCATTCAACCAAAAAGATGACATTGTAATGTTTAGTTCATTAGATGCAAGGTATAATATATACTCTGTATACTATTATAATTTCTATACAAAAGTATATTTTTTTAAAAGTAAAATACTTCCTCCGTCCCAAATTATAAGGTGATTTGGCATTTCTAGATGAGAGCATTATATAGTGCAAACCAACTTCCCGTGAAAACCTGTGCAAACCACGGCAAAAAAAGTCGTCTAAATTCAACGAAAAAAATCACACATGTAGATGATATGATGACGCACAATCCTGTAAAATATCTTGTCTAAACTCGACTTTGTTTGTGAGATATAAAAATAACAAATTTCTAACAAATCATCTGCACAATTTTCTGGCTTAAAATTTATTATTTTTATATCTCACAAACGAAGTTGAGTTTGGACAAGATATTTTATAAGGTTGTGTATCATCATATTATCTACATGTATGATTTTTTGGTGAATTTAGACGGTTTTTTTTTGCCATGGTTTTTGCACGGTTTTCACGGGAAATTAGTTTGCACTAGATACGTTCCCTTTCTAGATTTATAGATTTTATTATGTATCTAGTAGACATAATATATAGCAAAAGCAATGAATCTGGAAACACCAAAATGTCATATAATATTTGGAATGGAGGGAGTACATTGTAACGTGACGTATAGTCCAACACACGTTGACACAATGATCTATGGGACCGTACATCTAATTCATAGATGCAATTATGCACAGGATCCATTTCTATCTGTCACAAGAGCCAGTAGATCCTACTATGGGATGTTTTGCCTAATATATTCTGTCTACTTTCTAAAATAAAAAACACAAATATATATTTCTTCTTCAATTGACTAACTGGAAGTAATATGTATTAATAGGAATTTAGATTAACAGCTTTCAAAAACCATTACTGTTAGCTGTCTTTGCTCGTATCAATATGTGCTTTGCAATAATTCTAATTGCCCATCTAGGGTGTCTAGCTCTTATATTACACCCTTTGTTCCGGTTTATAAGGCAATTTTTGACATGGCATGATATTCTAAAGTATATTTTTAACCATTTATTTATTTAATATTAAGTTGTTTATGATTATAAACTTATGTTTATTGGATAGTGTATTTAATTACAAATCTAATAGTACCATGTTTGCAGTATAATATTCAAAAATTGTTAGTCATATTATATTTATTGGTCAAAAAGTATAAAGTTCAACTCTTGTTGATAGTGTCAAATGCCTTGTAAACTGGACCCGAGACAGTATCTCAAAACAGAACAGCAACGAGAGGGGAATCAGCGGTGGCGGTGCCTCCCATTAAATGTAACTTTTGCATGTTCTTTGCGTGCGTTAATAATCGAATGTCCCCTTTCTTTACTTTATCTTTTCATCTTTTCTTTGAGAGATTCTTGACCCCTTTACCTTTTTTCTATAGCTGTTTCTGCGCGCTTTATAATTTTGATAAAGATCGAATAGATGACTAGCCTCAGAAGAATATTTTACGCTCCGCATGGTAAAGGTGCACAAGTGAATTTCAGATTTTGTTACAGTAACTGTGCTGGCCCACACACTTCATATCGCACAAAGAAGGTAAAAATGGACAAATAATTAGAAATTCTGAAAGTTTGTAGCAGATTTCGAATAAATAAATAAATAATATCATCAGAGGGAGGGATACGTAATTTTTATAGTTGATTGGCATTATAAAGACAATATCATATATCAAATTCACTGGACACCATAATGACAAACTGATGATCCAATAGCACAAGAATACGATCGATGCAAACGAGCGCTGTAGCCAATATGTCCGATTGCATGTAAAACACACTATTGTATAAAAAAAATATCCTGAAGTTGCCTACATTTTTTTCTCACGATTGGAAAACGGAGCCACCCGCCTCAAGACAGAGAAGGGGGCCAGCATACTGGCAGCGACTGGAATTAGATTTCTTGGACATATCCCAAATGGCAAATGCCGTAATCCTATACTCCTATAATCCTAAGACCCACTAAGGGGTCCTGTCCAATCAAAAATTAGCATTTTTAAAAAGTGATATATGATGATGTCATCAAAGAAGTTACCCTCACTTAGTCTTATTTATCTCCCACTAACTATTTTTTCTAGAATAGAAAAAAAGTCGTAGCACCTAAATCAAGTATCGTAATTAAAATCCAATTGCACCATGGTATTTCTCGCAATAAACTCTTCAAAACAAGACTCCACATGGATATATTTCGCTAAACCAAGAAAATCCAATTGCACCATGGTGCCTTGCAATAAACTCTTCAAAACAAGACCTTATATGGATATGTTTCGATAACTTTTTTGCAAAAGTTTAAACCGTTTCTAAGCAAAAATCCGTTTGTAAGCAAAACTGCATATCACATGATTACATGTGATCTTCCAAAATATGCATAATTTTATAAAGAAAAACTCTTAGAATTTTCGGAGGGGATGACCCATAGATATAGTAGGGATAGAGGTTCGGGTAGATGAGATTTGGGTGATGCCCAGTTCAAAATAATCTATACCATGTATGTTAATGGATACAACCTCCGCAACTGATCTACTACATCCATATATATGTATCTATTAATTTATAGTTTCAACCATTATAAACTTCTTACATTTCTACTACATACCCGCAGCAACGCGCGAGGCATCCCACTGGTTCTTGTATGGACTCGCATTCGATTAACACAGCCGTTGCATTATTACAGTTCGTTATATACTTGTGCTAGCTGATGATGGTCCATCTTCTTGTTGGCAATATTCCAGCAAGCATATCACTAGTAGAGAACAGACTTTCAGTTTTTACATTTAGTCTCGGCAACAACTTGACCTGGGACTGGAGAAAGTATTAGTCCCAGCTGGAGCCACCAACCGAGACTAAAGTCTCCTGCCCAACGGATAGTGCAGCAGCCTTTTTCAGCAGGGAGGATTTAGTTTTGGGTGGGGGCTCCAACCGGGACTAAAAATCATCTTTTAGTCCCGATTGGAGAGACAAACCGGCACCAAAGGGTTTTATCTCAGTTTGCAAGTCTGACAGGGACTAGAGATTGACCCTTTAGTCCCGGTAGGCTCTACCAACCGGGACCGGTCCCTTCTATATATATAGCCTTGCTCCACAGTCCCCCCGCACGAGACACAGTTCAAATTATTTGGTCTTTCCTCTAATCTTTCATTGCTAATAATGTAGATCATTCCATGGTTTATTAACAGACATAGAAATATATGATTTTTTAGCTTAGCAATAAGAATGGTGGATTTTATTTTTAGGAAATATACATCATTTGTACATAACCATAGGTATGCGCATATTTAGTTTTCTAGGTCTTTGTTAGGAACATTATTTCTTGATAACAGTTAATAATCCTTTAAAAAATTATGTGCAACATTATTCCTAGGTCTTTGTTAGCAACATTATTTCTTGATGATTTTTTATATGTTTATCTAATATATAATGTTCCATGGTATATATATGGGGGGTTCTATATTTATTGCATTATTTATTTTAGTTTATATACCTTTTATGATCTTGAAATAGAGAAACTTTTTGTGGTTTTGTAGACTAAGAATAATGGTGAATATTTTAGATTTTCATTTGAGCTCAAAAAACACTTGAATATTTTAGAATAATGGTGAAAATTGTAGATCATTTTTTATATGTTTCTCTAATACAAAATGTTCCATGGTATATATATATATATATATATATATATATATATATATATATATATATATGGGTGTTTTATATTTATTGCATTATTTATCTCAGTTTTTTAGTTATGATTAATGGCGGCGGACTTCCCGAGCCATGGGCACTAGGTTTTTACCTCAGCGATCTTCCATTCGTGCCATCGCCAAATAGGGCCATTCCGCATTACACAGAACCGTCTATAATATGAAATGTTTTTAAGTTTTATGTGCTAATATGGTTCTTGCATATATATTCATTCATAATATGAGGCTATTGCATATGTCAAACAATATAAACCCGATCGAGTGGCTGGAATCAGCACTATACATGCTTGTGGTCTCGGATATCTTCGAGCATACGACAAGTGATGATGCACACCAGTTGTGGACGTGTACTATGATGCACACTAGTTGTGGACATGTACTATCACCTTTAGCATCCCTCTTAGGTACACTCAACTGCCACAAGACATTATACAGGGTGGACCTCAGTATACTACTCAGATACACGCCCAGTGCCATATCGTACTACAATGTTTACATGCCATAGAATGCATTGGGTACTATATGCCTGATTTTTCATATTTAAAGATGTAAGCTTTACGTAAGCATAATCTGGATACTCCGCAAGTAATCGAAAAGATGGCGAGATATAACCAAACAGATGTGGTAAGTCGTGTATGATATCAGAGTCGTGTTCATCTATCGCTATGATTAATAAGATCACTTCCTCATACTTTTTTATTTGTACGCTTGCAAGATTTGCTCCATGATTATACCTGGCTGTAGCTGGCATGAAGAATATTTTTTCGCAAGCTCTTCGATAACTGGGGTTCGACTGGGATTACGTGGAACACCTTGGCCAGCGTACCAGACAAGGAATTCAGTATTGCCTGCAATTTAATCACAACCTAGCCATCGGCAATAGTCCGACGGTAGATTATATCTATGGCCTACTATGTCCGACTCATCATGAGGCAAGAGAGTGCTTTAGTGAGGGCCTTACATTATATAAACAGTGTCTGCGGTTACATAATCTGAGATATACACTGGTGGTAGTGAAGACAGATTAAAATTGTGTCCGGCTTGTAGGGTTTATGTTTTAATTAGTCCATTTGTATTGTGTTTAATTAGTTTATTTGTGTAGGGTTTATGTAATAACTTGATTCATTTATACAATGATGTTTAATTTGGTTTGATTTTATGGGTATAATTAAGTTTGTTTGGGGTGCATTACGTACCACAAGTTACTATATTAATATCAAAATTATTCGTATTATCATTTACTACTACAAGTTAAAGAAATACTTTTACAAAATTAATGTTCATATTTATAATGTTGCATATATATATACACACACTCTACCTTTAGCCTTGGTTTGAAAGACAATTCGGGACTAAAGGTTCAGTGCTCTCACCTACCACCACGCTGGTCACGTTTATAAAACCGGGCAATACGCGCGCCATACATATCCACGGCCAGAAGTCTGGCTTGCTCACGTCTCTCTGTTCTTTGCCTTAGCTTATATCCATAGTTCAACACTACATATGGCCTCTCTGTGGAAGAAAGTCCTACACATATGCCTAGTCAGCAATAATGCACACACAATGAGATACTAGAAGAATGTTCTTGAAGATAGAGCCACGGCGGAGCTTACGGTAGTTGGGAGTGAAGCCCATGCAATGTAATTGTTGCATGGGCTGTCCACGAGGTTGACGGATCCATCCAATCCTGTGTGCTCTGGAATATCCGGTGTGCACCCTACCCCCTGTGTGCTCTGGACTGTCTTTCCGGAGAGGCATGGGTTCATCACAGCTCACCAATGCCCCTTTCGTCTCCAAGTAGGCGTGGTTCATCTCCACCTCAGGCATGCTCTGGCGCCTATTCGATCCCAGTGTGGTGCTAGAAGAATGTTTTTGAGGTGGTTATTTTATAATGTGTTGGTACTCTTTAATGTATAACATTGCTTATTTGGATATAGGTCTCTGTTATCATATATGTTGGTGTTGGATGTAACGTGATGTGAAGAATATATATTACCTCTTCGTCGGATGGAGAAATTATTTGTGAATTTTTAGAATTTGAAATTAGAATTTTTGAAACGACCTCGGATTGAGAAACAACCAAAACAAAAGCAAATGGGGTCTAAGTACTACAATTCATAATATTTAAAGAAAGTAACTACATTCCCAATTATTAAAACATATAATTATAATTTAGGGCATATATTATAAAACATTTTTAAAAAATATAATTATAATTTATAGCATGTATTAAAATTATAATTATAATTATATATGAATATGAAAGCAATAAAATGGTATAAAGAAAAACGGTTGCATAGGCGGAAAATGAAATTGCTTTGTGGGCAGCAATTTTGGATCGCGTCAAAAATTAGCTTCAGTCCCGGGTTGGAACATGAACCCTGGACTAAAAGTGATTTAGTCCTGGCTTTAGCCATCAACCGAGACTAAAAGTCAAAACTTTTAGTCCCAAGATGAGCCACGAACCAGAACTAAACCACTTTTAGTGCCGGTTTTTGGGCCTAACCGGGACTAAAAGTCATGAGACCTATATAGGCCCCTATCATCTTCTCTTCCAGATCGACCTTTTCTCTTTCGATCCGCCACTGCCACCAGCCCACCACCGCCTCGCCGAGCGCCGTCGCCCTCATCCTCGCGCCCTCATCTCCAGTGCCCACCACGGCGCCCTCGTCCTCACGCCCTCGTCTCGGTCGCCCTCCTCCTCGCGTATCGTCTCCGGCGACCTCGTCCTCGAGGCCCACCTCGTCTCCAGCACCCTCCTCCCCGTCCGGCTGTGCATTGCCCTCTTCCCCGTCCGGCCGCGCCCTCGTCCTCATCCTCGCACACTTGTCCTCGCCTCTTCTGCGGTTCCTCACCGTCGCCCTCATCTCCACCGCCGTCTACCATCGTCCTCTTTCCCGTGTCCAGCCGCGCGTCGCCATCTCCGGCTCCTCGCCGTCGATCTGCCTCGCTACTGTGTCAATGTGAATTTTCATATATACACTCAACCCTACTAATTTTTTTAGCATGTGAATGTGAATTTTCATATATACAATTTACTGATATGAATTTTGTTATGTTGACTTCAATGATATATATATTGTGCATATATATGATATCCATTTTGATAAATGCATTTTGATTTATTTAGTTTAGGGAGTATATATATTACATATTATTTTTTAAACCAAGAAAACATTCTGTTCACCTCTAATAAGTATATATAGAAGAGACATGTTTTCTATTTTCTTATTTATTTTCTGATTTATTCTGGTTATATATTAGTTTTTTAAAAAACAGAAAATGTTCTGTTCACCTCAAAGTATAAAATTAGATTTATATAGAAGAGACATGCATGTTCATTTTTTTTGATTTATTAGTGACAATATATATTATTTTTTAAATAGAATAAACTGACTTTACTAGTGAGAAGAGATGGCCGGACATCTCCCTCCGCCGAAAGTCCTTGATTTCAGCGGCTATATTTATAGCGCGCGATTTGATCCAAGAATCCTGCAAGCACAGCACAATCTTCCAAGCATAGTAAGAAATCGATCGAACTATGTTTTTTATATATATATATATATATATATATATATATATATAATTTTTAATATTTTATTCTTAATTCTACTGTAGAACTTAAACCCGATGGTTTTAGTTCGGAGATACACTCTCATATTTCAGGATTACTGACATGAATCTTGAGGTGTTCGAATTAGACCATGGACAATTCTGGGAAGCCAAAATTAGCTTCTCCATCGCCGCTAGGGCAAGGAGTGATTGACGTGTGCAAATCTCAGAGATGAGATGCAATGTACCCCACAGGATGAGTGCAGAAAAATATGCTGTTATGGCATGTTTAATGGCACTTTCTAATATTGGGTACAATCTGCCTACATTATCCTCCACGATGATACAAGCAATAAACGCTGGCCAGTTTTCTAATGTTGAGGGCTTTTGTGCAAGGAGTGCTCAAAACAACCGACATGATGTGGTAAAGTACTCGAAGTGGATCTCATCACTTATATCAATATTTATTAATTGTAATGTTTAATACAATATATGCTTCATGCTCATCTCCATTTTTCTGACAACACTTACAGGTCCAGGGCTATGACTTAACATATGCATGCTGCAGCTTTGAAAACATTCTGAACCGGACATTCAACATCCTGGGGTATGATTGGGACTATGCAACTGAAAGGCCAATTCCCACCACAGATGGCTTCTAGGATAAGCTTTCTTGTGAGACCCAAGGGATCTGAACCAGCCACTACCCCACCTGAGCTAACCGTCGTTAGTAGACCCTGCCGTAGTATGTGTGAAGCAAGGGAGAGTGTACTTGTTAATGTGTTGATGTACATCACTGACATCTTACAATGTCGCATTGGTGTCCTGCACTTTGCCGAGTTCACGGTACGTCGACCACACTAAGGCCTTGTTTAGATTACCCTCCAACTTCCAAGTTTTTTCACTCTCTCTCCATCACATCAATTTGTATCCGCATGTAAAGAGTATTAAATATAAATAAAAAAATAACTAATTACATAATTTTGTTGTAAATCACGAGGCGAATCTTTTGAGCCTAGTTGGGCCACGATTGGACAATATTTACCACAAACAAACGAAGTGCTTCAGGACTTTACAATCTCTCTCCTCTCACAAATTTGTTACCGCATATAAAAGTATTAAATATAAATAAAAAAAATAAATAATTACATAGTTTTGTTGTAAATCACGAGACGAATCCTTTGAACCTAGTTGGGCTACGATTGGACAATATTTACCAAATAAAAACGAAGTGCTACAGGAACCGTCCAAAAACTCACATGAAACTAAACAAGGCCTAAGAAGCTCCAATGATGTAGATGCTTGAATATTGGTGACCCTCTTAATAATGCATTGTGTGTAGATGCTTGAACATTTAGTTTGTTTTAAATTAGTTAAATTATTATGGTTTGTAACTTGTTGAATGTGAATAATCTACATGTAATGTACAAGCTCATGATAATTAGTTTATTTCTATTATAAGTATCTAGATGTATAGTTTATGGGCGTACAAATAATACGAATATGAAAAACTACTTGCAATGAAACTTTATTGAATGGAAAATAGACCATATAAAAGAAAAGAAAAGAGACAAAAAAAATGTCTAGTACCGGTTGGTGATACCAACCAGGCTAAAAGTCCACGCGCCACCGTGCCCCGCCTGAAGGCCCCTTTAGTTTTGGTTGGTATCACGAACCGGGACAAAAAGGATTTTTCAATCAGGACTGTAACCCATATCTGCACTAAGGCCTTGTTCAGATCGAAAGTTTTCGCAATCCCCGAGCAACTGTAGCACTTTCGTTTGTATTTGATAAATATTGTCCAATCGTAGCCCAACTAGGCTCAAAAGATTCGTCTCGTGATTTACAACAAAATTGTGTAATTAGTTTTTTTTACTAACATTTAATGCTCCATACATATGGGTAGAAATTGATGTGATGGAGAGAAAGTGAAAAAATTTACAACTTGCAGGGGAACTAAACAAGGCCTAATATAAAGTGTATGGAACACAACTACTATGACGTACGACTGATATGTTCGCAATGGTACGTGTTCTTTACCTTTTTATGTCTTTAGTAACTGAGAAGTGAGGCATTCCTGTCTTTAATGTACTTTGTTCAGGTCGAGAGCAAATTGTAGGGCCTGCGGCGTACTTTGTTCAGAGGGCAACGGTGGCTCCCTCCAGACAGATAAGAATCATTTTTTTTAAAGAAGGCCTGTACTTTTCTTTTGGACAAAAATGGGACATTAATTATTACACTGCACACACGAAACAAAGGACATTAATTATCACACTGCACACGCGAACGAAGCTAATCAATATTTTTCTTGATATAAGTACACAAGAACAAGCTTGGTACGCGAGTTTATGCAGTAGTGAACCTAGATAGCTAAGTAAATGTGAGGAAGAATAAGAAATAGAACATGAGACATCGGTGTAAAATATTATTGTATAGTACTTTTTTCATCCTAAATTATAAAATGCTTTAAGATTTCTAGATTCATAGCTTTTATTACGAATCTAGACATATAAATGTCTAGCTGCATATTAAAACTTATGAATCTATAAAAGTCAAAATATTTTATAATTTAAAACGTAGAGAAGAATAATAATAAAGTTTTCATTAGATAAAAGACGACCATTAGTGTATAGCTTAGCTCCTGTATACTTTAACTGTTAGCTAAGAAGATGACTCGTACTTTTCTTTTGGACAAACAAAGGACATTAATTATCACACTGCACGCGCGAACCAAGCTAATCAATATTTTTCTTGATAAGTAGTACACAAGCAACAAGCTAGGTACGAGAGTTTATGCAGTGGTGAACCTGGATAGCAAGTAAATGTGAGGAAGAATAAGAAATAGAACATGAGATATCGGTATAAAGTATTAATGTATTGTACTTTCTCCATCCTAAATTATAAAACGTTTTAATATTTCTAGATTCATACCTTTTATTACAAATCTAGACATCGCTGCATAGTAAAATCGATGAATCTATAAAAGTCAAAATGTCTTATAATTTAGAACGTAGAGAGGAATAATAATAAAGTTTTCATTAGATGGAAGATGACCATTAGTGTATAGCTTAGCTCCTGCATAATTTAACTGTTAGCTAAGCAGATGACTCTGTTAATATTGACCAACGAAATGAAAGCATCCGACCTATTCTAGGGATGCACACCCCGCCACCTACGAGCAGAAAAGCTAAAAGAGAGTGAAAGAGGTTATTGTCGGCTTGCCAGTGGGACAAATATCCCGATTAAAGTCATTGCAATAAAGCAATAGCGCTGGATAGCAATGATGGCAAGTCAGCCAAGGAGGATAAACCTAGCATGTGCCGCATGGAATAAGGACAGAGTTGCTAAGGGCAACCACGTACGACAAGTTACGTATTCTCTCTACTCTCTCTGTCGAGATTTCTAGCTTAAGAATTTATCTATAAATAAATCACTCCAGAAAACTAAACGGTCCACTGGTCCATTTATTTCTCTCAGTGTGTCCCCGCATTTACTTCACCCCTCCCATCTTCTAATTCAGTGCTGAGTTTTTGCTGTTGGATATATGTGGAAAAATCACGGATCAGTATGCAACCGCTCCAGATAATGAAGTGGAGTATGGTCTTCTCTTTGTAATACTAATGTATAATACTAATGTCTTATACTTGTAGCAATAGGAATCTATTTATTTAGGAATAGAAAGAGTATCCAAAAGCTAGCCGATATTGTTTATACGACGTGAAAGAGAGAACGTAAAAATAAAGTCGCTAGCCATGAGTCATGAGTGAATTGAATGGATAGACATGCACAGCTTTCTATATATAATAACACGTGTCCTTATATCTCTTCTCCACAACCTATGCACCTGGGCAATTCAATTTTTTTTTATTCCATCACGTGTCCGTGTCAGCTGGCGATTCTGGCAGACTGTTGCGGACACAGTAAGGGGTGTTTGGATGGTGTGGAAAAAGTTTTGCCTGTGTCACATCGAAATGTCGGAGGGATGTCGGGAAGGGGTTTCAAATACTAATAAAAAAACAAATTACAGAACTTCGTCGAGGAAACGATGAGACAAATTTTTTAAGTATAATTAATCTGTCATTAGCGAATGTTTACTGTAGCACCACATTGTCAAATCATAGACTAATTAGGCTTAAAAGATTCGTCTCACAAAGTTATCATAATCTGTGTAATTAATTATTTTTTTAGACTACATTTATTGCCGTATATATGTGACTAGATTCGATGGGACGGGGCAAAAAATTTGCTAGGGGAATCCAAACACCCCCTAAGTACCACGGCAATGAAAGCATCATCAGGAGGCCTATAAGAGCTTCTCCAAGAGACTTCCTAAAATCTACTGTCCAAATCTTCATTTGGAGTCATTTAAGTAAAAAATCATTTTCTATATCTTTATATTATCTAATAGCTTATCTATATCTTGTGTGCAGTCTAGAGAGCCATCCTCGTTCTTTATCTTTGTCTAATGAGAAATACAGGACAATAATATCTATATTTGGATATTTAATTGAAGAGGTTGTTGGAGGATAATTTTTACACCAAAATATCTACCCCTATAAACTAGGAATGATATAAAAAGTCTTTTGGTGATGCTCTAAGGCTCTAAACTCACCGCTACTCAACTTTTGAGGCACAGGTTAAAAAAAACAAACTTCTGATAGTGGCCCTACTACATTCACCAAATCAAGGAGCCCCATACTGCACCCCCCCTCAAACCTATTTTTCTAGGACCCATGTAGATATATACCTCCGCTCCTTCTCAACAGATCGATTAGCTGCATATCGATTAGCCTTTGCCCTCTCTCCATCTTGTGTGGCCCTTTGGTTCCTGTAGCGCCCAAGTCCTCATTGGCCATCCATCCCCAAAACTCACCCTTTTCTATGCTTCTCGACATCGCTGGGTGCTAGAAAATGAGGTGACAAACCGATCCTCTCTAGCATGAATATGGCACGGGCTTCTCTCCGGCATTCCACCTGCAGGATCTAGCCTCCCAGGTCCTCCTAGACACATTGCCCCCCTCCCTCCCCCCCCCCCCTCCCTTGTCAGCCGTCTCACCCCCGACAACAAATCTAGGCTTCTATTATAATAAACTTTGTTACACTTACATGAAGAATAACATTGGTTTATCATCTACAATTCGTCTCTAATCATGTTCAATGATGGTTTGCAACTTTTTGTCATAGATATTACAATGATATGGTTTTATCACTAATCTTGTGACGAGCGCCAAAATGTCGCTAACTATTAGCCATAGTAGCACCACATGAGACAATAATCTAACGCGGAGTTAATGTAGCAGTAAAAGGTTTTTTTTTGCGACAACATAGCAGTAAAAGGTCACTAATTATGTTTATGCCCTTCCACTTCTTCTGATACGGACGGATGCACGTGCGGAGTCGACCGTGCATATATGCGCGTGCGGAGGCTCTTTTTGCCAACTTGGGATAAATGGCAACCTGGGATGGGGAATTGTTGAAGAAGGTTTTTTCTATTTTTGCCAAAAAAAATAAGGATGGCAACCTGGATGGGGAACTGTTGGAGTTGCTCTTATAACGAATTAGTTGGTTATAACTTATCGTGAGGCATAGTATTGGGCCACATCCCATTTTACAGTTCAGTTCTATTCAGCCAGCTACAAATGGGCCAATACCATAGTTGACTCAATTCTAGTTTGGGCTGACACATTTCGAGCCCCATTATGTTTAGCACAGCATATTTTTAAGGAACCTATTTTTAATAGGTCTAAATTATGGTTTATCCCAAATTAAAGTGAGGCCCAGTTATGCATTGGGTCAAGCCAGTGCAACATCGACAAGGTATAAAACATATATATATATATATATATATAGATGTTCATGTCAAACACAAGCATCAAGGCGGCTCTATTTGGATTATTATCTGCCAATAGTTAGCTAGCTAATAGGACATATCTAATATTAGGAGCTTGTCTATCTAGCACCCGTGTGTTTTAAGGAAAAGTAGCACACGTGTGTTTTTTCCCTAGAAAACACATGAATCATGCAAATAAAAAATTGGTGTGTTTCATTGCAACATAGCATATGAATTTTCAAAGCAGCTAACACACGCAGACTTGCACAGAATAGGGAAAATCGTATGTTTTTCCAAAGGAAACACACAACTTGAAGAGAGGGGAAAAAATCGTGTTTTTTACACCAGTAACACATGAATTCTAGAGCACTTCTAATCTATGGGGTCGTAATTGTCTTCCGTTGCACATGAAATCTATAGCACTTGTATTTGTTTCTGTCCTAGCCTGTCAGCTTGGCTGCGCACATTTTCCTTGGTGGACTAGGACTTCACATTATGGAGAGCTCGCACCAGAGTGTGCCAGCACATACTTCAAATATGGATGCGCCCTGCTATACATCAGGAGGAAAGTGATTTTTTGGGAAATGTTCCCAAGAGTGTGTCAAAGAGCACGGCTTCTAAAGATGATAGAAATAACACCTCAAACAAATAATGATAATTTTAACCTGTAGTAACATGGATGCCTTAGCACAAATAATGCCTCCAGGGCTCCAAATGCAATCCGAGCATTGTTGTTATTCCTAATTTTCTTGGTTGGGTACAAGCAACAATGTCTTCAGACAAGCAACAACGTCTTCAACGCCATCTCCACCTGTTACAACGTCTTCAACGCCATCTCCACCTGTTACAAACCAGCCATCATCATTGAGACCGCATATAAAAGCATGAACCTTGAGCTCTGAACTTCAGACCAACATGAACCTTGCATTAAAATTTCACAAATTGCACATGCTCATAACTAAAATTGCAATTCTCTATGCTCGCAATTTACATTATTGGTTATTGCAACAAATTAACTCACTGCTCCTCAAGTTATCAAATAACTCACTATAAATCAGAACTATTATCTGAATCTAAAATGGACAAAAAAAAAGAATGGAAGACAAATTATACATGAACTTGTAACTCACTGTAAATATGCATGCACTAAATTTATTGAGAATCAGTGTAGAATATCGCCTAAGGTTTAATACCTTTTTGAATAAAAAAACAAAATTAATTCAATGATATCGATCTCTTACCCTGTCAAACACAAATCCAGGACCCATTGCCTCACAAAAGGCAGTGAGACATTTCATTGCAAAGATATGTGTTTTTACATTAGCAACCCTTTCACTTACGCCTGAGAAAATGGCAACTCAGATGTTAACAAATTTACTAAAATCAAACTTTATAGCACATGAAAAAATATTTGAAACATGTTTAAAATTGAGAAGTATGACCAATAGATCAATAGCAATAGGTTATATGCAACCAAACATAATGCATCTTATATGAGCAAACAACACTAGAACATTAAAAATCCACAGTGAACCAACTAGGATGGTTCAGCCTAGCTTTGCTCAAGCTTTACATCCAAACAGGTCTGTATTCACACACAACATAAGTGCAAATACATGGCCCGCTACTTCTATATACATTCATGCATCCAACAAGCACAAAGACTGATCACAATCACAGAGAGGACAAATTCTATCTATATATGCACAATCACAAAAGACAAGTGACAATATTTTTACTATAGAAACACAAAAGACAATGTTTATGTGTACAAGCACAATCATAGAGGATAGGTGACAATCACATATGACAAATGACAATTTTTTTACTATGGAAGGACATAAGACAATTTTTATATGTGCAAGCACAATCACATATGACAATTGTTTTGTGGAAAGATAAATCACAATTTTTACGCCTTCTTCATCTAACACAAGGACAGATCACAAATCATAAAACAAAAATTGACAATTTTTTCTATGGAAGGACCCAACAAATCTATGTATTTTTTTCCAAGCTAGCACACGTTTTTTTGGTTGCCCCTGCATACTACACACAAGTTGCAGCAGAGAAGGAAAACCATGTGTTTTTTCCAGGATAACACACAAATTCCATCATAGGAAAAACTATGTGTTTTAGAAGGAACTAAGATCTGTCCGTAATATGTGTTAGGAGAACAAACAAGGCTCACAGAGAGATCTATTGTAATTATGCAAGTGAGCCCAGAAAGAAGAAGGGCCAGCTGTAAGATATAATCAGCTGCTCCCCTAATCACTCTCTGCACAGCAGAGTTGGCATCGGTCAGCTCTTGCTGTCCTGTCCCCTGTTCAAGTATGGCAATAGGCCATGATTTGATTCAGGAAATAGGAGTAGGACTGCAGTGCAAAGTAGTGGCAGCAGCACCTTGAAAAAGTGAGTGGTACTAGTGTACCTGTAGCTGACTTGCATATATTTCAAGCCAAGGCAATGAATCAAGTAGTTAAGTTTGCCACCAAAAAACTGGGTTTGGCCAGGGCTGGTGCTTGTGCGGGTTGTGTGTGTGTTCTGTGCTCAACTCCTACTTCTAGCTAGAGTGTGTGAGTGAGGGTGAGCTGAGTGCTTCAGCTGAGCTGTGATCAGGGCCAACACAGGCTACAAACAAGCATACAAGAAAAAAATAATCAAATAGTTTATCCTAATACCATATCAATTCTTGATTGCACATTTATAAGTAGTAAATTACGCACTTCATTTTATGCAAATTTGATATTTAGCATCTGCAATATTCAGTATTAGGTCTTGTACACTTTGACAAAGGAAACTATGATGCAGCAACTTTATACTAATCAAATATCATTAATTCTCACTGAAGAGAAGAGTCTTGGGAGTCCGTGAGGGTGACGCCACTGTGCTTCCAGTGGCCGTGCACGTAGTCATACTTAAACAAATATGGGTGGAATTTAGCGTAACCGAACGGGCCCCCTGAAATAAAATCAGATATATATCTCTACAGAGTTTCTTATATTGTGCACTATGATGGATAACACACAAACCCAATAAATCAGTTGATTTGAATCACTTCCCTACACACAAACCGATGTAGCTAACCCAGCACTTCTACAAAGCACCCCAAGAACCAAAAAACAAAAATATCCTGTGAGCTTAGTTACATAGTCCGCCTGCTCTCTAAAAACAACACATCAGCAAGCAATAGAATAGCCAAGCTCTTGACAAGATGAAATTCTCTTCATGTGTTAACATGGCCACCTACAATCTAATTACTTAGGAATCCTATCCCCTATCAACTAGAAAATGACATTTATAGTCAAATAGCTTTTGCACAAGTAGATATAAAAATATAAATAAACAAATTTTACAAAGTAGCATAAAGAAACACAACACAAATAACAAAACAGGTCAATAATGAGAAGTACAGAAAAGTATAAAACCAGCTACAACAAACAACACAAATAAGACAATACAGACAACTTTTTTTCTAAGGACGGACACGAAACAATATTTAACCAACTTTGATACAAGTTGTTTGATCAAAAACACATAATCTTTTTTTTCTATGCAAATACAGGAAACAATTTTTAACCAACTAAGACAAATACACAAGTATATAACCAATTATGACAAAAATAAAACAATCAACAACAATACAATTTTTTTTCTATGGAAATACAGGAAACAATTTTTGTGTTGATCCAAATCACAAAAAAAATAGATTTGTACATGTTTTAGCACAGATCATCAAGAGACAACTTTTTCTATGGAAGGATAGATCACAATTTTTTTTCCTATGGAAGCACAATCACATATCACAAGAGACATTTTTTTTCTATGGAAGGACATATCACAATTTTTCCCTATGGAAGCACAATCACTATCACAACAGACATATCATAAATCACAAATTCTGACATATTCTATCACAGATCTCAAGAGACAATTTTTTTCTATGAAAGGACAAGGACAAATAAGAGGTGTGTGTTGGCACCAATCACAAAGCACAAATGACATGAAACCATTTTTTATATGAAATTATAAGGACACAAATGCGGTGTATGTTGGCACAAATCACAAGTAATACAGATACGGTGTGTGCTAGCACAAATCACAAAAAAATCAGGCCCCATGAATTCAATATATGTTGCACCTACAAGAGAAAAGCCCCCACAACCAAGTACGCCATACCTGGAAGACAATCCCAAATAAGCTTGTATCCATGACACGTTCTACCATGTAACTGATGATATGCATTTAAGCCTGAAATAGGAGCAACACATGGATTACTGAAGACAAGATGAGGCTACCAAAAGTAAGCAGGCATGAGAGCATCATGCAGGAATTCAAATCCCAAACATTGTAAAAGGAGGTACACTAGGACTATTAAAGTAGGGAGTCTTCTTAACAGGTGTTTTCCGTTTCCCTGCTTAATCAAATAGAATAAGGTAAACAAGCTTGAAACTAAAAGGTCACAACAATAGATATTGCACATGTCAAATACTATCATTGCACAATTTCAATTTTGCAATTTACTCCTAATAAAACTACAATAAATGCATAGCTACTAACCAGTCTAATCCAAAGTAGGACCTGCATTTTCAGCCAATTAAGCATCTTTTGAATGGTAGGCAACAATTCTTTCCTTTGAAACTTGGAACTTAGGAGTAGAAGCATTTTGCGCATTCTTCACTGCACAAATACTTCATGAGCACCACATGTCTAGTTTGTGGATCCAAACATTCCTTTCATTAGACACTTCTCCTGCATAGAGACAATTTTCAATCATATGTCTAGTTTGTATCATAGCTTTGCTAAATATTTTTTTATGAGCACGACAAACCTAGGGCCTTCTCAATCGTATCCATCAAGGGTACAATAGCTCCTTTAGTTCCTTCACCTATCTGAAGAATAAAAGAACAGATGGAACAAGTCAAACATACAACAAAGTACATGAACAAGGACCACAATGCCTCAACAAAGACAGAGAGAGGGAGGAAAACACTCTTCTGATTCTAGAATCCAGAGAGGGAAAGAGCAACAAAGAGTTGCTTCACATAGATGCAAGATGCAATGTACCAACAAAGGTGCAGCAGAAGCAGTGTGCATGCAGTGGGTACTTCTACTAGACCAGGCTACAGCACACCTCAGATGCTCAGCTCTAAACCATCCAAAACATACCGACCCACTAAGCCAAAGAGCAAACTCAACTACAGCCTACAGAACATTCACGCCTCAGATGCTGCTAGCTGGCCCTAAAAGCCTAAAACATGCATGCAGCTTCCCTTTCCCAACTGCAGGAAACCAAAGGGGTGTGAAACTGATGATGTCAGATTACCTTGAAACTATCTTTGTTTTATCAAAACAACATGCCCCCTCCTTTTCCTCACTTCTCATCCTTTCACTTTTCTTAGTCACCCATCCTCTTTAAATTATTCCTAATATGTCGCTAAGTGAAGGCCACCTCCACCAGTCTAGGGAGGACTAATTCGGCTACATGAGCAGTGACACAAGAACTGCAGTGTTGGATGACAGTAGAGCAGGGCAATGGATACAGAACAGGATGAGTATAGTAGCAACGGTATGAAATAGGGTGTCTTAGAGTTCCATGGGTATACAGATTCCCCTACACCAGTAACTCAAACATATCAGGGACATCTATATGTAGTGAGTAGCAACACACTCACAATCAATAAGTTGTGGAAAACAATTATAAGAGAAACAAGTTTTCTACAAGTTTGAATTCTTCTAGACATGCAAGTGCCCATGTAGAACATTAAATGGTGTCTCCAAGCACAAAAGTAGCTAGAATCCACAATCAGATAAACAGTTAATTCATCATTCATATATCAACATCAACTAGTGTACTAACCACCTAACAATCTAATTGTGGAAACAATATACAGAGAGTGATCAGGTTGCGTGTGAGTGATCAGCAGGGTGAATTTTCGTTTAAGCTAGATGAGAACTGCAGTAAGCATATGATAATTTTCTAAACAAGTTTTAAGCACTTTGGGTAACAAATATGAGACCTTCTATCATATACCAAGACACCAATTGACTGAAAATTCAGAAACTAACATATATAGGATAATAGAGATTCAGTTAAAAACACATGAGTTTCAGTTAAAAAAGAACCCATCCCACTTCAGTTCTTGGACCAAATAAAGAACTTCAAATATCATATCAATGAACTCATTGCTAGCTGCAGCCAATCAAGTACAAGCTCTAGCTATCTGCACATCATCTATAGCAGTGAAGCAATACTAGTTATTGCTTATCAGTTCATTCATACTAAGATGGCATGAATACAAACCATTGTTATCTCTCCATTTAGTAAGTTGCATGGATGCTTGCTTGCAAAACAACGAACACACATGCTGCTATGCTGCTTGCTGCAACATAGCTAGTAACCCAAGCAGGCTTAACTAGCTAACAAACAAAGCAAAAAGAGGCATTTCCACTAGGACCTAAATCACAATATACATATTTCGTGTGCTGCCTGGGCTGCCAAAAAACGTGTGTTAGCTTCCAAAAAATTGCTTGGATTCGTGTGTTTTTGTGCTGCAAAACAACTATTTAAGGATAGAGCACAATCACAAACCAAAAGCAAACTGAAGTACATATTGTGAGTAATATTTGGGGCACAAGAAAGCAAGTAAGATCACACTAGATGAAACTGAAGGCCAGCTATTTATTCATAGCCTAATTAGTTGTTGGCTTGTAATATAGCATAGGAACCATTCTGTAAAAATTATGCATGCACAAATGAACACTATAACTAGTAATGCTCATATCACGCTCAAACAGACCTTTTGTGTTTTAGATCCTTGAGATGTCGTCATAAATTTTGGAACCCAAACACATATAACTCGAAAATACCATGTAACACTTGATAGTAATGTCCATTCAGCTTATTGTCAGAATCATACTACCGCCTATTGCATAAGTAAAATACAGTGATCGCATTGACTGAAAATAGGGCAGCAACAACAAAAATTGCAATGTCAGGTTCCTCTCTCTCTTTCCCTCCCTCCTCCTTGCCTGTCTGATTGATTTGTTCCACCTAGACTACAGGATCCCTAAGTGGGCACTGAAAGTGGCAGCGGGAACACATGCAATTGCCGAGTTACTGCACACACCGCAGCAGCAAACAACACATCCGCACACGCGCCAAGCAATCAAGTCACAAGCATTGCTTTAGGTCAGCAGCAGGCGATTGGTCAACACTATCCAAACCAGCCCACCCAACAGAACAGAAGCACATCGGTAGGCACGCACCGATTTCGCGGCAAGCCAGGCGCACGCACAGCGCCCAGTCGCTCGTCTGCCATGGCCGCAACTCAATGGAGCGACGGCAACCACGACCTGCTTGCACGTTCGCTCCCCACTTCATCCCCGTCCCAGTAGGCCACAGTAGCACGAGCCCTGCTCCCCACGCCGGCAAGCCCAAGCCCGAGCCGTCCCCAACCTTATCCCACCTACATCACAAAATCCCCGCCCAAATCTCCAGATCCATGAACAAATACACGAGGAAAGAAGCAACAAGGGGAAAAACAGCAGGCAGAGCACGACGGGATCCTGTAAATACCTTCACCTGCACTCCGACGGCGAAGCGCAAGCTCGCCGAAGCAATCGCCGCAGCACCGACGAAATCGCCTTGAGAGCATGTAGCGGAGTAAGCGTCGGAGGGGAGAAGATAAAGGGGAAATGGGAGCCAGAAACCAACAGGCGTGATTCCCAATTTTCAACAGTACAGACAAGTGGGCCTTCCAAAGCAGAGACAGAAGCGCCGGTGTCCAGGAGAGATACACGATCACCATCCGACGAATGGAAAATTCATGTGCCAGGAATCAAAAAAACATCCGAGCACAATTTAGCATTCAATATTAGCTACCTAGCTAACTATTATCTACCTATTAGCTAGAGGGTGATTGGATGCACAGCTAATGAAAAATGCCAAAAAAATATAACGATTAGCTGCTATATTATCTAATTTAGCCTAACTAGCTAGTAAGATAGTTATTAATTATCTAGAAGTCCAGCCAATAATTAGCTATTTTGTTAGTTGTATCTGTTTGGATGCAAAAGATGGAACTATTACTAGAAAGCTATTATTTACAGGGATCAAACAGATCTAAAAAAGAACAAAAAGATTATGTAAAAATTGTTCACATTGGTTGCTATTAGTTCCCGCACCATCTTATCCATGAGCCACACATGTACTACTGCCACAGCATCACTCTAATCCACGGTGGTACGGCCTCTATGGCCCCGAAAACAAATAGAATATCACGTAGAATTAGGCAGAATATCAGCATAAACAAGCATCAATTCAAGGAAAAACAGAGAAGTCAATCAAGATGAGTTCACAGAAAGCGAAAGTGAGAGAACTTGATGACTTATTCTGGCCCGTGTATATCTATCTGATGATCTGCCGCACTTGCAAAGCGAGTGCCGTCGCCGCTTGCTACCACCACAAGGGGTGACAATGTAGAGTCGACGGAGATAACGTGGCAGTGTTTTTTTTTTTTTTTTTTTTTGGGGGGGGGGGGGGCGCTGCTTAGCCATGGGCCCTCCTTTTTTCTATTTTGTTTTCAACAGAAAATTTTCATATCACAATTTAATACAAATTAATTCAAAATTTAGATAAACTATAAACTTCTGAAATCTCGAACACTAAGTTTAACATTAACTAGAATGTGAAAGATACATCTGCTAAAAAATGGGAAGATATGAATAATGAAGCCATCTTATGCTATCAAGACGGTTTCAACGTATCAGTACAAAATTATCCTTTGCCTTATATTTTGGTTAGAGGAAAAAAACTACGTAAGACTAGCATTTAATACACCGGCTATAACCACCCTAGTTAATTCCATAAATAAAATGGGAAAAAGACAAACATCACTGTCGCACTGCACATGGCTCACAAGTCACAAATAGCAGCTTTGTCTTGGAGCAAATTCTTCGCTGACTATAGGTCCCCCCTGCACAGCTGCACCATTCTAGTAGAACCATAAAAATATTAGACCTCGTTAATGCACGACCCCGTCCTCTATCTCACGTCCGTCTCCTCCCTCAGAGAAACTCCAATCCAACGTGTAAATTAGGCCTCTAATTTTTCTATTTACATGCTAGCTTACAAAAAATAGGGACCTAAAACTAGAATGGTCCTCCTATTCCTAGGGGCCTAAAACTATATTTTAGGAGTCCTCCTAAAATGGGAGTCTAAATAGAGGGCCCACTGGAGTTGGTTTTTACTTGAGCTCTTAAAAATTAGAATAGGGGTCTGTTTAGGAGGTGCATTGGAGTTGCTATCAACCCTTCCTCCTTCCCCGCACCACTCCTCTGCCACCCCCTCTCTCGCCGTCAAGCACCCACCATCGTCCTCATCCCGCCGTCATCCTCGTTGTCTTTGAGTATTAAAGATTTGTTGAAATATTGTTCACTACAGCATGTCTCTTAATAGAAGGCATTTAGAAATGCCTCCAAAAATAGTCAAAACGACCTTAAAGATATTTTAAGGCATTTTTAAAATGCCGGCTATAACATGGATGTAAAAGGTCTTTTGAGGCATTTTTTTCAAAATGCCTTCTAATACCAACATTTAAAGGTATTTTCAAGCTACCTAAAATACATTTTAGAGGCAATCTATACTAGGCCTCCAAACGTTAATGGAGGCATTATTAGAAATGCCCCAAAACCAAGGCAAACATGCAAGAATTTGCTACCAATATCATATCGACACAACCCATTCAAGAACTAGTACCCTATGCATTGCTGCAGTGACAGTTATTTCATCCAGAGTTAATTCAAAAGGGAATATACAGAATCATCCAACCTATTAGTGGGTATCAGTGGACGTCATCTGATCATTAACTCAAATTAACAGAATTTACATGGTCACCAGGAGTTTGATGTTTAGTAACACAAGAGAAGAGACAGTTTCATCATTGCTGCATTGATGACAAACATGCACGCTTCACAGTTTCTCTTCTCATATTGTGAATTACAAACAGATGAGTCTTTGCACGGTTGTAAAGTACATGTGTACATGTTGGACTGCCTATAAGCATTTTTGTAGAATCTACCTGATCACCGGTAGACGAGATGATCAAGTGGCTTGGAACAGAAATAGCCAAAAGTGATAAGACCTGTCAAACATAAGCAGATCACTGTAAGCATAAATCTGGTGTTCATTAAATCTGGCACATATCTTATTGTTTTGCAAAAGCTATAGCTGCTCTAGGTTTCGTATGTGTTTCAACAGCAGCAGCTAACTTTGGACTTTGGCTGTAGCTAACTCTAGGTTTCGTTAAAATTTGAAGATTTACCTGTAAGCAAACTGACCTGTAAGAGCAGCCTTCCGCTTGCATGATTTGTCCATAGCTGAAGATATTACTTTATGGAACTTCTTGAATACAGTGTAAATAAGAGCAAGCAGCAATGACACATATATTAGTGCTGTGCAGAGGCGAAGTGACCTGATGCAATGAAGGAAGCAAATAAGCATTGTATAGCAATGTTCTGATACGTATACAAACTTGTGCCATTTTTCACATGGGAAATTTGATGCTCAGGAAGCTATCAAATTTTTATCTGCCATACAAAACATCTTGCCATTTTTCACATGGGAAACTACACATAGGCAAATTTTTAATCTAGCAAAACAATCTGACAAAAAACTAACAGCAAAAGGAGGGTCAAATAATGATGAAAGAGCTCTATCCTGGAGAAAAACATGAGTGGCCTGGAGAAAAAGTAGACCTTAATTATATCTTGCTTACAGTGAGCTGGGGTCCTTCACCCTATTGTTTCCTCAAAAAAAAAAAAAAAAAAAAAAAAAAAAAAAAAAAACGGGAGAAGGGACCAAATAACCTTAGGCTGACATATCTCATCTGACTATAACGCTTATGTGTCACTGCCAGTTACACGCTGCAATGAACTAAGTGAGTTTCAATGCATAGTGCATGTCAGAAATTAGCTCCAGACTATAATATAGACATTGAAGATTTATCAGATATCTATAACATTGAACTGAAAAATCCATATTCACAAATCATATAACGGTCAACAGAATTATATTAGTCAAGCAGCTCAATCAAATGAATATAATCAACTGTCGGATTACCATAAAACTACCGCTAAATCACAACGGGTAACTGAACTTCACTTCAACAGTTGATATCAGAAAAAGTAGTCCCTAAAATTGACCAAGCAAGTCATGACTGCAGTAGTCGTTGCAAAGTTCATATGGTAAATTTACCTAAAATCGAGCAATCTCATAGTGAAGTCTTGTGGAAGATGCACAGCTCCTTTTTTTGTGTACTAAGTCTTGGATTTCATAGTGAAGATTGCATCAAAATAGATTTGTCTGTACCTGCAAGTATCAAAATAGGGATAGGGATGAGTATTGCCAGGTGACTATATCCAACCTTTTTGCATAGAAACCTAACAGTTGTAGGAATAAACAAACATTAACAACATTGATTTCAACAACACAGGGATCAACACATTGGCTTCATCCTTCATGTGCAGCTATGGGACACTGGCATAGCTGAAAAATTTATTAATTGAATGGTCGTAACATTTTCAGAAATGAACCAACATTAACATGGATTTGAATGACACAGGGATACACACATTGGCCTCATGGACAGGAATAGGATAGTGCCACACTGGGAAACGCACGAAGCACAGGATAAATCCTGGCGTTGAAGTCAATGAAAGTAGAGGACCTAAAGCCACTTCATTCCTATTTCAGTAGCCAAGGATGCTGCTAAAAATTGGTGCTGAGAAGCATACATGGGAAGTCATGCAAACCCTGCCCTGCATCAATGTAGCTGAACACTGGCAGAACAACGGAGTGGAGTGGAGCGGAGCAGGCATTCGGATCGAGAATTGGACGAAGTTCTCGCGTAACACATCTGTAAATTCAGTAATCAGATGGCATCAAAATACAAATAGTCAAATAGCTAGCATAGGTTAGGGTTTGGGTGCTGTGGTTTCGGGCAGCCGTAAGAGAACAGAAGGGGTGGCACACCTGGTTGGGCGCTCGTCGGCGAAGAAGACCCCGTCGAGAGGACCTGGGCACCTGGCTTACGGTGAGGCGCCCCTGCCCTGTAGTCATCATCACCGTGACGCAGCTGATCGCACACGGCGGCGGCGGCGGCGGAGATGTGGGCAGGGACAACGGGGAGAAGGGATTGGAGAAGCGCTGGGATCCCACGGGCCACGGAGTTCGCCGCGACAGCACTGCTGTGGGTCCGCGCCGCGGCGAAGCTGCCCTGCCGCGGTGCTGTGCCGCCGCGACCGGGGATGAGATGGGTGGAGGCGGCTCGGCGCTGATGTGGGACCGCGTTGTGGAGGCCGGAGGGCGCAGGTGGGCGGTGCTCGGGCGGGTCGCATCGCAGCCGGCGCCCCGTGGAGGTCACAGGAGTGGTGGGGCTTCTCGGTGCCGTCGCCCGTCGCCCCGCTGCGCTTCGCTTTTTTTCGCGACATGGCTGATTGAGGCCCGTGGGAGCGGAGGGGATGGAGCGGTGGATAGGGTGGTCTGGTGGGGTTAACAGCAACTTCAGTGGACCTCCTAAACAGGTCTCTATTCTAAATTTTACGAGCTCAAGTAAAAAATAACTCTAGTGGACCTCCTATTTAGACTCTCATTTTAGAGGACTCCTAAAATATAGTTTCAGACCCCTAGAAACAGGAGGACCCTATCCCTCCCCCAGCAATAGGGTCTTGGGCTGAAGTTGCAAGCAAATTTGGGTCCTTATTTTTTATAGGCCAGCATGCAAATAAAAAAACTAGGAGCCTAATTTGTATGTTGGGCTGGAGTTGCTTTAAGCCTATCTGCACTGGGGGCCGGCATAGCATCCGTTAAAACAAAAAGACAAGCAGATACCAGACAAACTCCCTGCAGCGCATACTGGAAACAATACGCTAGGCACGTGCCATCTGTTGTCTGTGGCGTTTTGCAGGACGTCCTGCACAGGAGAGATGAGAGAGATCAGGGCACACACGCATGCGGCAGAGGAGAGAATCTTGCATGGGCGGAAGGGTAAAACAGTGGGCCCCACTTATTTCATTTTAATGTTATAACTCACAAACCAAAAATCCAAATTAAATTCCGATTGTACCATTAAATTTGTTTCAATAAATTCTTCAAAATAAGATTTCACATGGATATATTTTGATAAAGTGACAAGTAGGCCCCACCATGGATAGAGGATGATATAGAGAATGGATGGGTGCAGAAGAATTGAGAATAGAGAAGAGAATCTTGATGACCAGACCTTTTAGAGGATGAATTTAGAGTACCACGAATGCGGATAGTCTAATGGACGCGGGCTTGGCGGACGGACATCGTGCACCATCGGGACTGGACCGGCTAGCTGAGGGGGACTATGGAGCGGTGTTCTGAGTGTGCGAAACGGGAGGGAACTACTGGGCGATGCGACACTGGGCGGCAGCAACAGGAAAGGTGTTTTTCCGGAAAACACCTCCAAATGTTGCAGGAATTTGAGGCGTTTTTAGCAAAACGCCTCCAATTGTCACATGTAATTAAGGCGTTTTTTTTAATTTTGCCTTTTCAAATATATTTTTAAAGGCCTTTTGAGATAAATGCCTCTAAACAACAAGAAATTAAGGCACTTTGAAAAAAATGCCTTCTATTAAAAGACATGTTGTAGTGCGTTTGATTCTTGTTTTCAATCTGTCTGTGACTGTGTGTCCTGTTTCACATTCATACAAGGAAGCAAGAAGAGGTTGAAGAAGAATGTGCTGCAGAACATCAGTGGTACGCTCTTTGTTTCGATCCAAATTGCACGATATGATATACAAAAGGTCTTTCAGTGTAATTACTACCACGTAGCTTCGCATTGTCAAGTCGTGATGCTACAAAAATTGCGTCTTTGATTTTGTCATTGAACACTGAGCACTAACTAGTACATGTTAGGTGCCTTTTTTCTAAGGAATTGCCTTTTTTTTTGGACTGTCAAAATAAAAACAAACCGATGAAAGTCTGGCACAATTTTGATCGGTGAAGATGGGCCATGCCCATGCTTAGCTGAGTTTTGCTGACCAAATTGAATTTTTGCGTTGTTTTTGATAGTCCGTAGGCGTCAATCGTACGTACTGAGACACGTAGCTTGGCTCTGTTAATTTATTTGATAGTTTCTAGTTCTTGCTATTTTAAAGTTAATCGGATCTTGTGAAATTAAAATCTGTCGTAGCAATCAAAAGATGATGCATTTCAACACCAAAATATAAAAGACACTACATGTGGGTGATGTATGAACTTCAGTCGGCCCACCAGGCCACCACGGCCCAACGCGGCAACGCGCCTCATCCCCATCCTATCCCGCGACTCCCTGCTGCCTGTGCCTTGCTCGTGTGGCTCACTCGGCACTTGCACGCACAAGCTAACCGTACCCCGCATCTCTAGCTCTCAGCAAGCGGCAGGGAGTCGGGGATGGCGAGTGCCGCTGGTTTTCATTTTGTTTAACCAAACCGATCGGTTGCTGTTTTTCCAAAAAATCAATTTCTGTGAAACCAAATAAACCGAACCGAAACTGCGGTTTAAACCGAATTGAATGCTCAGCCTGAGTCGGTCTCGGTGTTTTAGGCATCTTCTTGTCCGTTTCTAGAAATTAGTGTGGCGGCACTTCAAGGCGAATAGAAGGAGAGGAGGCCGTCTGTGGTGTGGTACCATGGTGCTTCAAGCATTTATAGGTGACGTGTTCGTGCTTATGTTCATAATAAGCAGTATTATTCTTTTGCTCATATAAGTAGTGGTACAAAAATGATAGGCCGACCTCGTCACACGCCACTGTGAGTTTGATTCGTCCTCCGCCGCAACATCAGTCCTGCCGCTATGGATCGGATCAACATGAGTTTGCTTACACGTCACAGAGAAAAATGAGAGAGCTAGTGCCTTCTGCCTTCTGGACTAGTAGGATGATAGCCGTGTCTTGCCGCATTGCACGATGCCAGATCACATCATGAGGAACTCACTTCGTCCCAAATTATCTGTCATTTTCGATTTTTATGCTATAACCTTGACTCGATTTATATAAAATACATGCAATATTTATATCTTCAAATAAATCGTTAAAAAACTAGATTCAAATATCTTTCTGATTATATTAATTATATACCATAAATTTTAATATTTTTTTAAAATATATTTAGTCCAAATAGTTTCTTAAAAAACGAAAACGACAATTATTTTGAGACAGAGAGAGTAGGTAGATAGTGCTGCTTATATTTTTTCTTCTATTCGTTGGTTCCTCAGCCAGGCCGGCCGGCAACGACAACTATTTTGACTTTTCGATCACTGCATTTGATCATTTGTTTTATTCAAAATTTTTATATATATTATAAAATAAATAAAATATTATTAAAGTATATTTAATGATAAAATAAGTCAGTATATTTAATGATAAAATAAGTCATAACAAGACAGATGATATTTATATAAAAATTTTAAATAAAATCAATAGTCAAACACGTCTTGAAAGTCTAAAATGATTTTTTTTTTTTTTTTAGATGGAGAGAGTATCTGCTATCTTGGTTCGGCTTTTCTGAGCTACTAGCCATTTGTCCACTGCGTGTTTTTCCCCGGGAACGAATTGTCCGGTGCTGTCAGTTTGATTCGTTCTCTCTGCATCGTCAGTCCATCTACTGTGTGGTCTGTGGTCTGTGTCTCTTATTTCCGCGCTACAGAGACTTGATAATCTTAGACACGTCTCTTTCTTCTGGATAGTACGGATAGCCGCGTTTTGAAGCATTGCACGATCTCATCACCAGAGGTAGCTAGATGCACTCCATCCACTTCTTATTTCCACTGCTTATATTCCTCAGCCCGGCCGGCCGAAAGGTCGTCGTCACTTTGGACTGTCACCGTTGCTCTTGTTTGATGCGGCTTGGGGTGATCAATGGCTTTGTTTAGTCGTGCACATGACACGTACGCATGGCCGGTGCCTCCCTGAACTAGAAATTACTATTGACGCAGAAGTGTATCCCGGCTTCTTTTAGTATGCAGAAGAGTAAAATTTACACGAAGAATCCACATTTACCGTTGTGGAACACACCGGACTTAACCCCTGTTGATATTCAAATTTGGCTTGGTTGTATTTTACTTGAACATTGGATAGCTAAACTTAACTACAAATGTATCTAGTCATAGATTTACTAGTTTGATTAATCGAGCTGCTATCTATCATTAATATTATTTGGCCGATTATTTGAGCTAGTGGAGTATCTGTAAATTGCTTCTAAGTGATGGAACAGGGGAGCACATCTGGTACGGACTATGGAGTTCAAGTGCTGTACGTTCTTTTCATTGGTCGTATGTGGATTATTTATAGAAGTCCAGAAGCCGTACCCATGCTGCTTTGATTGTCTACGTGACGAGAAGCAAGGAAAGGAGGCAGCAAGAGATAATGATCATGATACACGAGCAGGTTAAAGGGGCAAACAAAATTGCAATTCAGTCTTTGGAGATCGATCAAGGTAGCGTGCCAAATTGATTGCTTCGGCTGGACGTCAAGATTAATTAATAATAGTTGGTTGTAATAATATATAGTAGCAGGGTCCTTATAGAATATTTTATGAAAAGACCAGCCGCTCTATAAATATAAAGGGTGACGGCCGATTGATAATACATAATCGACACAAAATCAAATTATTATTATGTTCTTCTATTTTCTTCTATTTTTTGCATCTAGGTTATAGTTATGCTTTGCTAGTTTCCCGCAAACAAGCCGCGGATTCCGGCGTCATCGGAATATTATCCTTTGCTGCTCTTACTCGTAAAGCAGCCGGTTTGACTTCACCGTAATCGAAGAATTTATCTCTTTACTAGTTTGCTCGAAAACTAGTCGTGACGCTTCTACGAAAGTGAAGCAATCTATTCATTGGTGACTCCTTTTTTGATTTTTGGCATCAACAACCCCGCACCCCATAATTCCAACATTCTCTCCTTTGATTGAATGGCTAATCATTACAAGTCCACACTCAGTAGAATAATGTACCGAAATAATGTGATACAAACAGTCAAGAAAAAATGCCACTGTAACACGAGTATCGACAGCCTCGATAAGATAAACATAATGGGAGTTGATTATTGCGTTATGACCCTCATTCAGGATCAAACGCTTTCCATTAAACCTATGCCGGCAACATATTAATGAAAATTTTCAGGTGGTAAGCATTTTGTCACGGGATCTGCTAACATCATTGTCATACTAATATGCACCGTATCGACAACTTGATCCTGGGTTCTATCACACAACAAAATATTCAGTGTCTGTGTTTGGCAGCACTACTTGAGTTGTTCTTACTCGAAAGAAACACTACCGCATTTATTATTGCAGTGTATCGTAATTGGTTTCCAAATGCTGCCAACCACTCAATTGGCTCCTCCCACTGGTGTAAACACATATCCTGATGTCGACCTTCTACCATCGACACTACCAATGTGATCAGCGTATGCATAGCCAACAAGCTCAAGGCTATCAAACTTCTTATACGTGAGCATATAATGCTTAGTCCCTTGTAGATAATGTAAAACTTTCTTAACAGCCTTCCAGTGGTCCTTTCCTAGATTTGATTGAAATCTGCCATGCATCCTGGTTATATAGGCTAAGTCAGGGCATGTGCATACATAAGGTGTCGGATATATGGGCTTGGGTTATCTGCACTGTCCATATATTCAACCACGACTATCGACTAGGCCGAAGACGATGAGGGATGAGGCCTAGGAAAGGTAGGCAAATCCACCAGCCTAGAGATCAAGTCATATCGAAGATATCCGGTGCCGTTGTATCCTCGCGATTGGCTAGAATCATTCGGTTGCGTATGTCATGTAGCAAACTGGAAAACCAACCTGTTAGCCGATCAGATTTGTTGTAACCCTACCCCTGGCCTATAAGGAGGGATAGGGCCCCCTAATCAGGATCCCATCCTCTACATTCTAGCGCATAGCTACACGCGACATCCTCTGTAACTGGGCATATGAATACAAAGTGAAGCTCTTCAAACTGGACATAGAGCACCACATGCTTGAACCAATATAATCCTTGTGTCTTGTGTGCTACCATCTGATTCATCATATGCGAATAGCTGCTAGGTATTGCCGAAGCTAATTCTTTTGATAGTTGGCATGCTAGGTAGGGGGCCTTTCGCGTACAGATGCACTGTGATTTCGATGGATATCATCTTTAACTTCGCGGTGACGACATGGAGAATATGCAGCCGGGTGAGAAGATCTCCTTCGGCAGCCTCGACTTCGTCGCCGACCAACTCAGGAACCTGCGTCTGCAGGAACTTGAGTCACCCGAGCAGGAGGAAGAGTAATGTTTGATTTTGCTAAATTTGGGTTTGCGGTTCGGTTCATGCTAAAAACCAGTGCTGAAGCAATGACCGAAGTTTCAGAATCTTGAAACCAAAACCGAAAAGTGAAAAACCGAAGTTTACCCATCCACATGACTCGCATGCATGCATGAGCATGGCTACATAACTAAAAATCCACATTTACTGTTGTGCTACATGAGAAAATTGCATTTCTACCGGGCCAAACAACGTGTTCCCCAAAACTAGCAGCCCAAACATTGCTTTCGCAAATGTAGCAGCCACAACATTTGCATCTTATTTTCTTTACCATTTTTCCTCTTTTCCTCCTTTTCCCTTTATTTCTCCCCAAATCCCCCACCTATATGGATGAGTTTGCCGCTATGCTAATTCAGATGGTAATTCACATAGCAAAGAGCCGGTTTCTTTCGTGGTTTCGTCTTTTGGTATCCCCGCCGCCACTTCATCTCTTCAGTGCGCGAGCCCTCACATGGACGACATGCCACCACCGTTCGACATGCCGCCCGTTCGACATGCCGCCGGTTCGACGTCTCCTTGTCGGCCGACGTGCCGCTCCTATCCGACGTGTCCTGGCCGTGCAACGTGTCTCACCCCCTGACGTGCCTCCTCTGCCTGACGATGCTGCGGCACACACTCATGCAGAAGAGCTCATTAGTGACGGCTAACAACGTCATCTAGTAACGGTGAAGTAAAGGGTCTGAAAAATTAGGTCTGTAAGACTACCCACAGTGTAGCCGAGGCTGAGAAAGCTATGAGAACCGATGCTGAAAAAGCACTCCCACATCACAGTGTTCAGCATCGATATGTATGTGCTTGTAGGGACCAATGTCAGAGCACCAACTTTATTTCCTGTGAATGAGCATGCAGCAAGGCCGGCAAAGAAAATAGTATTTTATTTCTCAGCAACGCAAATAGGTTCCTCGGTGCCAACATTTTTGAACTCAGTACCGCTTCACACAATAGTGGGCACCGATGCCCAAACTCACTTTTTTTGGTTTCAGCACCGATTCGAACTCACATTGTGGGTAGTCTAATGTCGCTAGTTTTAGTGACGGGCTCATGACCGTCGCTGATGGAGACGCGATTGCTACGGTGAGACCCTGCTGCACAATTAGCGCGACTACGGCCTTGCCGCAGGATGCGTCGACCATACTGCATGCCGTGAGTATGTGTTGAACGACTCTACTCCCAATTCCACATGCAGGGCGCACAGGTAGGCAGCAAGCACCTAGGCCTGCAGCGGCGACCAGCGCTTGCTCAGAGCCCAGCAAATCTCTCGTGAATTAGCTGAGGTTTTAAGGGCCGCACACGTTTGGTTGCCTTGCCAAGCGTCCTTACCTAGTCTTTCCAATGCAGGCGAGCCAAACCTCCTAGCCCAGCATAGCAAGAAAATCCTTGCTTGCATGGATAAGGATAACGAGGTAACTGGGTAAGAGACCCAAACATCATTGCGGTTCCTACTTAGCCTAGCAAGGTAACGTGCCCTAAATCTTTGGCTAAGCCTCTTAACTGTTGTCATCCTCAACAGCTAAATGCAGCTATAGATGGAAATGGCTGTAGCTAAGCCATTTAGCTGTTTTCGCAAATAAGATGGAAAAAACACACATAACAGGGAAGGTGAAGAACTGCTTGGGGATAGGGACGGTTCTACATGGAGGATGATGGCAATTTTCTGCAC